>BGPR01002879.1:104097-121868 GCA_013235015.1 Araneus ventricosus | reverse complement strand
GCATTTTTAATGTTTTTCTTTATTTGAATGTAACTCATTTAAAAAATTCTCCTCCAAAGAATTGAAAATCTGCAGGCAAGATTGTTAAAAGTTGATCAACCACTGGCTATGCCTGGTTTATGATTTCGGGTTTTTGTATCGAATAAATTTAATCAAAAAAGTTTTTTACTACTTTTATTACTTTACTAAACGGCAGATTTTTTTTTTATTTTAGTGATTTTTTAACTTTTTAATTTTGAGATTGTATTGTTTTCCGAATCACTACTTGGCACCATTGATAGGGAATTAGAATTTGATTTAACGAATGTTTAGTTGATTCTTAAGTTCCGAAAGTATCAAAAGTTTCCGCCTCGAGATTGTGATGAACCTTCATGTTTCAGATCTCCCATATTCCAAAAAAGAAAAAAAAAATACATTTTTCGAATTATGTCTGTTAGTCTGTGAACACGGTAACTGAAACTACCAACTTAAGCATATTTACGGATCCTACTGTGGTAGTGATTGAAGTCGCTTTTCATTGGCTCTTTGTGTCACATAACTTGGCGGGCTTCTGAATAACGTCATAGCTACACGCTAACGCAGGATTTTAAATTATTATTTTGCCTGGTGCTATCGTATCATGGGGAAACCAAAACTACTTCTAGTTATGGTTATCTGGGTGTTTCGGAAGAAACTGATGAATACATCTTTCAAATGGAACAAATAAAGGACGAATCTTCAGCATTTTAAAGTTCTCTGCCGCAGAACTTTGTACAGACGTCATTCAGAAGCACGGCAAGTTCAAGTCACGTGACATTGAAAGCCAATGAAAAGCGACTTTCATCTCTACCATAGTAGGATCCGTAAACATGCCCAGCGCACAGGCTTGAAATTTTATTTGTGACCTTTTTGCCGAAGTTGCAGGTATCTATCAAATTCTGGACGAAATCTGTCTATGAAAAGTCTATCTATTCATTCGTCCATATCCGTGTAAGATAACGCAAATAGCTAGATTGATGAAATTAAGCCCATGAATTTATCATTAGAAATGTAGATCTGCATTAAATTTTCGACCCAATCCGCCAAAGGATTGACAGTCTGTCGGTCTCTGTAAATTTGCGAGTATGTGAACGCGATAACTCGAAAATGCAACGACTTAAGCCGCGTTCCTACGGCCTGTCTCTCCACGAGTTTCGTCCGCGGTTCGCGTTATTCCCCGTAGTCGGAACGGAAAGAATCGAAGTGGCTCGTGGGCTTGTAAGAGCATCTGTTGTTTCCCGCGTTATGGCGATAGGTTGGTTGTTGGGTTTATTGGCACAAGAGCCATGTTTGGCTATACTGCACCAAACGTATGGTAGATAAACAGGATCACGGTGATAAAATGTATGGTATAAAAGTAAAAAAGGCAGATAGAATTCTAAAATCTCTTTGCAATTATTTATAGTTGCATATGAGGTAAACATTTACTCTACGGTGCCCACTTGCTTCTCGCCAATTTTTCTTGGCGCAATTTCATTTGCTGTCGCCAAATGCTGTTTTGGATGCGCAGTGCGCTTTTCATTGCTCTACTGCGCATGCTTCATTTGAAAAGGAGAGATTGAGCCCGCAATGCCTTCGGCATTTCAAGCGTGTACCGGGCAATTTTTTTAACTTGAAAAAACATCAGCGGCTTCGCTTTCTGCAAAGTGGACACTAGTAGCTTCGCTTTTTCATTGAGAAGCGAAAACATAGAATAACATACAGAGTTCTGAACCTAAAGTGAATGAAAATGTTCGAAAACGAGAAAAGTGTAGTTAAAACTTCACATACCTATTTGAATTGCCCAATTGCTGCTTAAACTTAGGACAATGGTATCCGCTTGCTATCAATCCCCGATCCACACACCACTGGAAAACAACTTTGGCTTTCGCTGTCTGAAGCTGATGGTAGCTCGAAAGGGAACCAATGCCATAATCAACAACAGCTGTACGAAGCGCACGTAACGAAATGAAAAAATCAGACAGAAATCAAACCGACAAAACAAATTCGATTGAATCGACCAATCACATGAAACTGATCAACGGAACAAACCAATCAAAACGAATCGTAATATCGCGCCATTCGCAAAACACCGATGAAAAGATCAATTTCCGCGCATGCGCACATTTCACTCGTTAAAATCATCATTGCGCAACCAAAACAAATGTTCTCTCCTCTCCATTCTTGGAGACAAAGAGTTGGCGATCCTAACAGGAACGAAGTAAGTGGGCACCGTAGAGTAAATTTTAACCGCATACGAAAGGTTAAAAGCGTGTTGCCAAAAATGGATGGATGAACGACGAAAGAAGATCAAAAATGCAAGTTTTAAAATATTAGAGGAAAATATGTCTAAAACGTCACATGGTGGCCAAAGACCAAGTAAAAGTTCAAGGGCGAAAACTATATAGATAAAATTTTTAAAATATTAAAGTAATAAACGAGTTAGTTTTAAGAAAGCTGTACAGCGCAGGTCATTTGCTTCGTTATAGCAGTAAATAGCTCGCACGTCAAAGGACGGGGAGTGGCCAGACGGCGTCATTGCATCTGTTCACTCCAGCGCTGCCGAGAGATTTGCCAAGCCACGATTGGTCAGAATTCCACCGACCACAGTCCATAAGTATGAACCTCGAGCGACTCGATGTCTGCCAAGCCACACGCCGTTGTTACAAGGCTTTAGAGAAATGAAATTTAGTATGTAGTATTAGTATTTAGTACCACTAACATTGTAGATCTTTATGAAATTTTGGACCCAATCGAAGGAAAGGAAAACATCCAAAATCTGTACCCAATTTTCTTCCCCGTACTTTGAAATACAGAACGTGCCATACTGTTTTAGTAAACTAGAAAGTCGAGGGTGAGAACATTCTCTCTGGTTTTTCCGTAAATTGTAAAATGAAAGGCATCTCAGTACTGAATGTATTCCTCAGCCTGGTCTAAAGAAGTGGTAGAACTGTGTCAGAAGTTCCGAGACGACGGGGTGGTCGCCATGGACATCGCCGGAGACACCGAAGGCGTGGTCGACACATCGGCAGAAGACGTCGAGGCCTTCCAGGCAAGCTTTTTTAGACTCTGAACTTTACTTAATGAAAACATATGGTTAAGGTCTGATGTAACTTTTAAAATAACTATCGCATTGGTTCATATTTACCTGAACGTGATAATTTGCTTTCTTTGAAGAACAGAATCAATTAGATGCTGCTTGTAAAGGTTTGATTTATTTCATCAGGATCCATTTTTAACTAGGCATTTGATTGCTTGTATACATCTTTACTTTATAACTTTTGTGAGGAATAATTTACAGGCTTGTTTTTTTTGTGGAAAATCTCGCTAAAGTATAGTGTTATTTAAAGCTCATGCACCTAATAAAAGGGAGGGCTGCCTTTCACCCCTAATAAAAAGGTTAAACTCTCCCCTTCCCCCTCCTGAGATGGCTGTCAAGACATTCATTTTCAGACGACACTTCCATATCCAGACTTCTCCACGACTGAAATAAGGTGATATTGGAACAGAAGTGGGATCTGGCTAGGACTAGCTTCTTTTGTATTATATAATCTTTTACAAAATCAAAATTTTCCTCTCTTCGACTAAGCTTAAGATGACTTTCTTCAGCACGAATTGTGATCAGAATGATTATCAAGACAGTCAAAGGATAAATATTTTTATATACAAATTTAGAAGAATTTTCCTTCATATTTATTAATTGGCATCTAAATTGTATAAATTGTAATGATGTAAGAAAAGCCTATCTTTGATTTTGTGTCTTATTTAATACAGTAGAACCCCGCTAATCCGAACTAATTGGGACCGGTGCATGTTGGGATTACAAAAAATTCGGATTACCCGAAATTCCGATAAAAATAGAAAAGAAAAAGATGTGTGCTAAAAAAATGTAAGTTATAAGTACTCAGTAGTACTATCTCTTAAATTCTTTTATCTAAAAGTAATAGAAAGAGAATATGTCTCCCCTTTTCATTAGAATATTGGATGTGCTCCTGTATGAAGTGACCTCATCTTACGGCGAATTGCATTAGTTTCTTCAATGTGTACAAAATTATGCATGCTGAAAAAGGTACTTTTTTGTTTTTAGCATGTATATTTAAATGTTTTCAGGTAATCTTTTCAATTACATATAATGTTCGAAAATAAAATAGGTTCGGATTAACCGGAATTTCGGATTAGCAGGGTTCTACTGTATTTATATTTTACACTTCTTCCTTATAACATAATAGACTATGCCCTAGTTTCGAGAAATAGAAGGTTTAATATAAAAAAATGTTTCGTCCTCTTTGTCATGTGACTACTTCCTGTGTTTCAAAAAATTACATCTCATCTACTTCTATCTACCCCTTTTCGTTTGCTGACACAACGATCATCCAAAATGAACTCTTCAGTTTTTCATTTTCTTCACATTCATTTGCTGCAGATTAAATTATGAACCATGCTTCTAAAATCTGATCTTCAACCCATATTCTCATGATGTAATTATATGGTGAACATGAATGACCTCAGTCACACATCATAAGATCGGGCATTATGCCCCTGTAAGGGGTCTATTCTGGTACCCCCGGTTGGGTTGGGAGACGTCACTTTTCCCTTTGTTAACGTCCAGAAAACGTGCCCCCCCCCCCCCCAACCGGGGGTACCAGAATAGACCCGTAAATCAAAGTCTACTGACGAGTTTTCTGTTTTGTTTACTTACATTAAAAACCTTGACTTTATTTGCATTACTTTTGGACTTCCACTTTGAAGATTCCATTGGCTTAGCATTACACCGGAATTACGTAGTTAAGGCATTTTAATGTAAATAAATAAAACAGAAAACAAGTCTATATTATGACGTGCATCATGCAGTGATAACATATGATGCCTGTTAAAAAAGGGGTCTATTCTGGTACCCCCGGTTGGGTTCCGTTGTTAACGTGTGGAACCCAACCCAACTCCCAACCCAACCGGGGGTACCAGAATAGACCCCCAAGTCTTTCTCACTATGTTACGTTAAAACGTAACCCAGCAGTGAACCATCGACTTCCCATTCTCTTGTCACTCAAGCGAGATAATACTATCATAAACCCAGCAAATGATCTCTTCTTTCTGGTATCAAGTCAACATCGGGCATGAGACAGGTATTTATTAAACACGTAGCATTCTTGAAATGCCACCCAAAGACAGGGAGCTCAGATTTTAACCGATGACTTCCCATATCCGTGTAATGCGGACGTGATGATACCATTGCAAACCCAGTAAATTCTGGCCTCAGGCCACCATCGGACAAGAAGCCGATAACCATCAAACAGCCAACATTCTTGAAATGTCACTGAAGGACAGAGAATTCAGAACTGAGCCAAAGACTTCCCATCTCAGTGTCCCTGAGGCGGGAGGATAACATAATAAGTTCTGGCTCAGGTCACCATCGGTTATGAGATCCAGTATCCATCAAACTAGCAGCATTCTTCAAATGTTACCCAAATACAAGGAGCTCAGAACTGAACTGATCTCTTAATGTCCTTCAGACGGGATGATACCGTAGTGAGTTCTGGTCTGAGGCCACCATCGGACATCAGACCGGTTGCCATCAAACAGGCAGCATGCAGAATCCGTGCCCCTCAGTCGGGTTGACACCTGAGTAAATCCAGTGAGTTTTGACCTCAGATCTCCATCCGGCGTGAGACCAGTACCCATCCAACACGTGGCATTTTTGATATGCCATCCAAAAGCAGGCAGCTCAGATCTTAACCGAAGACTTCCCATTTAAGTACTCGTTGTATCAATCCTCAGTAGAGCAGAGACTTAAACGCAGAATTTTTTACACAACTTTTGGTCTGCACAAAGGCCATTTTTCAAAAAGGAGAATCCATTACTAAATTCAAAAGTAGCAATTTAATTTTTCAATGAAAGCTGTATTTGTTTATCTTTTATTTATATCTAATCTAATTTATTGCTAATTGAATGCCCATCTATTTTTGGTAGTTGGCCTATCGGTTAGGTGTCCATCGCACTGTCCATGCAGGAGAAGATGGCCCAGCAGATCAGGTGCGCTTTGCCCTTGAACAACTGTTTGCAGAGAGAATCGGTCATGGGTACCACGTGGTAGAAGACGACGCCCTCTATCATCGGTGCCTTGACATGGACGTCCACTTTGAGGCATGTCCGAACTCCAGCCTGTTGACTGGTGCAGTGAAGGACAGGACGGTCAAGCATCCCATCGTGAGGTGAGGCTTAAAGGTCTAAACTAAATCGGAGATTAATAATTGAACTGTAAAACTTAATGGGCCGATGACACAATTTTTCGCTATTTTTATAGTTTAAAGTGTATTTCTTAAAAAAGTTAATTACATTGTTTTAAAGATAAATAAACTAGTTCATTTATTTTTTAATTTTTTTATCTTTTTATTTATCTTTAGCACGTTCAGCGCCACGACTCACGTCTGAGATTCGAACCATTCGAACCAATTAGACGACCCCTTTTCTACTGTCTCTTAACTATAGCAGAAGCAGGGGGTGCCTGACCTGACGCGGTTCGAATGGGAAGGTCAATGACTGTCACCGGTGACCGAAATGGCGCTTAACGTGTCAATAAAAAATATTCTATTGCGTTTTTTATTAAGATATCTTCCCTGTTACTGTCCATTAAAAATTTTAAGGCGGTCTAAATTCAACACCCTTCCTTTATAAATTCCAAAGATCATCTCCGGATTTATGGACAGTACTCAAATCCATATTCAGTGCTAATTAAATACACATGGATTCGCTAGTTCATGGAATCCCTTTTATTTTCGTAGGTACGCCGAGGATGGAGCTAACTTTTCCATCAACAGAGACGACACTGCCCTTATCCAAAAGACCCTGGACGATGACTACGAACTTCTCCGAAGTCTCGGACTCAACGATCTGCACTTTGCCAGAGCTGTAAGTGTAGCACCATTTTACAGTACACCTTAACCCCTTCATGGTCAGCGTCGCGTGTCATAAATTCGGTTCTTTTGTGCCCGTACGCTATTTAAATCCGTACTTCTCTCAACATGGCCCTTTCCCAGATAGCAAAGAAGGTTGCGGAAAGTTTGCCATTTCACTTTCCATAGGTTGTCCGCGAAAGTATTTACGCGCATACCGTTTCGGAAACCATTGACGCAAGGTCTACGTAGGAAAAAATTTTATGAACCACCTGTCCTATCGTGTGTAGCCCCGTCCGGTAGAGTGGTTAGCCTTCCAACTCTATGAACGCGGGTTCCATCCCCGGCTTGGAGGAATTTGAAGTTTTGTCGCAATGTCAACGAAGTCGTACAAGTAAGTTCAATTAAAAATTAGATTAATCAAATTAATTTAAATTAATATTTAAGATTCCTAATTTGGCACACATGTAGTCGTAATGGTGACTGAATGCACCTCGAAGCCGGAATTTTAAAATTCATCTAGAAATTTTTTTATTTAATATTTTGTGTTGTTTTGGGGGAATTTTCGCACTCATTTCTCAATGGTATGGCTTCGAATAATTGTACGAACGAAACATTTACATCATCGGAAAGAACAAACGATTTCCGTTCTAATGAATTTTGTTTCGTGCGTCTAACATAATTTACTGAATTTTGAGAAATTTTTGAAAAATCGTCACTTTTATGGTAATTTTTAATAAAGATTTCTTCAAATTATCGCATCTGACATTCTAACATCTCTATAATTTTTCATTTTTTTTCAGCTTATAACTGGAACGTTTCTGACGGATTTAAAACAAGAACGGTTAAAATATCTTTTTTTCGTTTTTTTTAAATTAATTTTTCCCTGATCAGTTCAAACAATTTTTTTGCTAGCGAGAGTTTCTCCGACCGAGTGACCTTCCTTGCGGCAAGTGACGTCATATGCTTTCATTCCCAGCATACATTTCTACAATCCGATGTGTATCTTTTGTTTTGATTTTGTTTTCAAAACATTTTCGTGTCATTGTGGGAATTCTTTTTTCCTATTTTGTTGAAGTCCTGATTCCACGGGTAACGCCGTGCGCGTACTGCTAGTAAAAAACACAACGAAATAACTAGCCAAAAAATGTTTTCGACCGCGTCAACGCTACAAGTACAAGTGGAATGACTAGAGAAGTAGCAAAATTTTCGAACCTGTCAAGCCAAAAAGCAATGTTGTCACGTTTTTATTATTTTTTAAAAGAGAAATTAAGAACAAACAGTTGTAGTGATCTATACTTATAAAAGGCAATGTTTGTGTGTATGCGTCGGCGATGTCTATCGCACTTACAGCCATGAAATTTGGCACAATGGTGACTGAATGCAGCTCGAGGTCGGAATTTTAAAATTTAATCTAGAAAATTTTTTATTTAATGTTTTGTGTTGTTTTGGGTCATTTTCGACACGTTTACAGCTGTAGTATCTTTTCCAATGATAGTTAAGAAACAATCGATGCATCATTGGATAGAACGAACAATTTTCTTTCTAATGAAATTTGTTTTGAGCTTCAAACATAATTTACTGAAATTTGAGATATTTTTAAAAAATAGCCAGTTTAGCCGGCAAAATTTTGTTTTCGTATTTAAATTTACTGCATCCCCCGTTCTAATAACGTTATCTCTTTCATTTTTTTAGGTAATGAATGGAATATTTCCCCCTGATTCAAAACAAGAACGGTTAAAATATCTTTTATGGTTGAATATTAATTAATTTTTTTCTGAAGTGTTAAAATATTTTTGCTCCGTTTTTCCCCTCCTTGATTCTTCGTAACTAAGGTCGCGGTGTTCTATTACCAGCATGCATTTCGTCGAAACCACGTGACGACATTATCCCTTTGCTTCCAGCAAAATTTTGAAGTACGATCGCACCGTCTGTCGTCGCGCCCACAGATCATGGTTTTAATTTGCTTGTTTTATACTTTTTGATAGTCGATGTAAAGGCTGATATCTTTAGTTTCAGAAGACATGTTCATCTTCCGTGTACTTTCGCTGAAGCTGAAAAAAAATTAAATATTACCTCAAGGAGCTATTTACACAATGTGGCTTTAAAGTTGAAACCTGAAGCTGAAGATTGTAAGCTTTTTTTTTAAATTTTGAAATTCAGGATGTCACGGACAACGCCTTGAGCGTACTGCTAGTTTTAAATAAAATCAAAAATTCTGGTTTAGCTCTGGGGGTACAGCCCCATAGGCACCCCTGGATTCGCCACTGAGTTAGTATTTCAAATATAAGACTGGGGACTGAAAACAATTCGTTAAAACTCTAACCGGAACATCTTTTGAATACTCGATAACTTAGCATGTAATTTAGCGCTCATGATGACCGATATTCAGGTCAGAAAGTTAATCTGTATTCTGTGAAAAATGATACTAATTTTGTTGATTAGTAACTATAAAAAGCTGGAGATTTTACATTGGTGGCATGCATGTGGCAAAAGAAGACAATTCTTCTTTAAAATTTATAGTTTTAACAGATATTTCAAACAGATATTCTATAAAGTTAACAGATTTTTCAAACATATATTCTATAAATTTAATAGATATTTCAAACAGATCTATACTTATAAAAGGCAACGTTTGTGTGTGTGTGTCTGCGATGTCCAGACAAATCTATCGTACTTACAGCTATGAAATTTGGCACACAGGTAGTCGTAATGGTGACTCAATGCACCTCGAAGCCGAAATTTTAAAATTTAATCTAGAAAATTTTTTATTTAATGTTTTGTGTTGTTTTGGTTGATTTTTCGCACTAATTTCTCAATAGAATGATTTTGAATAATTGTACGAAAAAAATAGATAAACCATTGGAAAGAGCAGACGATTTCCATTCTAATGAAGTTAGTTTCGAATTTCTAAAGTAATTTACTGAATTTTGGGAATTTTTTTAAAAATAGTCACTTTTCAAAAATAAAACTTTCTGGAATCCTTAAAACTCTTGCATCCGATGTTCTAATAAAGATATCATTTTGAAATTTTTTCAGCTTATAACTGCAACGGTTCTGTCGGATTTAAAACAAGAATGGTTAAAATATATTTTTTTCGTTTTTTTTAAATTAATTTTTTCCTGGCAGTTGAACGATATTTTTCCTCTAGGGAAGCTTCCGCCCGCGACAGCTCTCAGGAACGTTGCGGGCAATTTCATTGGCTGACGGGCCAGGGAGACGTTATTACTTTCGCGTTCTGCGAGGAGATGATTTATTTACTCGATGACTTCGATTATTATTTTTAAGCGTGTCTTAACTTATTTCTTTGCCTTTCATACTTTGCTTGCGGTGTAATAAATATCACATTGTAATTTTTTAACATTGTTTGGATTTAACGGTACTCGGTCGAGAGGAAAAAGAGGCGGACCAACTCAATAATATATATATTTCTGTTTTCATTTCGTTTTTAAAACTTTCATTTATGTAATTGTATGTGGGCTTTTTTTTATTTTGTTGAAGTCCCGATTCCACGGGCAACGCCGTGCGCGTACTGCTAGTATTCTATAAATTTAACTGATATTTCAAACATTTATTTCGATTTTAACAAATATTTCAAAAATACCTATTAAAAACCAGTTTCTGTTTTAGTATATTCAGAATTACTAAAATTAACAATTGCTTTCTCTTTTTTAGAATTTCAATGCGGCTCGAAGTGCTTTCTTGCCCGACGACGAAAAACAGACGCTCATCGACAAGTTGATGAATGTTTATGGGGTGCCAACTCTTTAGAATGCTATTAAAAGGCATCCCTGAATCATAAGCAATAAATAAACATGGCATAAATAAAAATTTAAAATGAAAATGTGTTCAAGTAGTTATTGAGAGTTTTTATCGTTACACAAACAACTGTATTTACCAGAAGAAAAAAACAACAGATAACATATTGTCATATTTTATACCAGACTGAATTTTATTTGGGAATGGTATTCATGCATAACAAATGAGAAAATGTGAATAATTTTTATATCATTTCTAAGTTCAAATACATTAAAATAAAGGAGGAATTAACTAAATGGAATTTCACAGATTCTTCTAATACAACTTTTCTAAGTTCATAACTTTTCTAAGTTCATAACTTTTCTAAGTTCATAACTTTTCTAAGTTCACAACTTTTCTAAGTTCACAACTTTTCTAAGTTAACAACTTTTCTAAGTTCGAATACATTAAAATAAATGAGGAATTAACTAAATGGAATTTCACAGCTTCTTCTAACACAACTTTTCCAAGTTCACAACTTTTCTAAGTTAAAAACTTTTCTAAGTTGACAACTTTTCTAAGTTCGAATACATTAAAATAAAGGGGGAATTAACTAAATGGAATTTCACAGATTTCACGAAACGTAATATTTGTAATCCGTTTTCATAGAAAAGAAAAAGAAAAAAAAATGCGACAATAAAAAAAAAATCATCTACAACATTCGGCGCGAAATTAACAAAGATTTGTTTTATGAATGCCGCACGCAATAAAATTTTTTACATCAGATTCCACGAGATATCTAGCGGAGATTATATAAGTAACCTTCGCTAATAAGTACATGAATTACCACAAATAACTTGTAATTATCAGTACTACAAATTTTGATCTTCATTGCTTATGAAATGTTGATTTGTTTAAAAAATAAAGTGCAACCAAATTTTATTTGTAAGTTATATTAAAAAGTGCATTCAACGCTAAAACATATAAGGAAATCTGAATTTCGTTGTGCGGAGCAATTTTAAGTAAAAATATAAAATAGTTAAATTAGAAATAATAAATAGGGGAAGGGAGCCCAATTCGAACCACCTGAACATTTTTTTAATGTACAGTGATGGGAAATAATTTTAATATTTAAAAGTAATAGATTTTTTCCATTTATCTTCAAAACAAGGTAATTAACTTTTCAAGAAATGCATTTTGAAGTAGAAAAAAATAGCGTAAAAATTGCGTCATCCGCCAAATTAAGGAAGCTGTTTTTCCAAATCGGAATATCAATTGCTTTAAGCACATTTAAAGCAAAAGTATATTTTGATTCCCAAATTCATACCTCATCACACAATGTGTGAATCCAAATATGATTTTTTATGCACCGTATCATTTCTTTTCCTGTGTTTTCTCACATATGATATAAAATCATGTAGTCTTAGTTTTTTGTTCTTCTTAAACCAACATTTGATATCTACAGAAATCTTTAAAATTTAATAATTTTCAAATATGGACAATTATATTTAAACAGTATTTTAAGCAATATTTATGTGTTGAAATGACATGGGCGTTGCAAATTATAGTCAATGAAATGAGAATTTGTTTTTTTATACGCACCATTTTAAAGGAATAAAAACAAGGATGTATAGGGGAATGGAGGGTAGTATGGACCACCTAGTGTTTCTAGGGCCTGCCGGTAGATGGCAGTTCATTATTATGCATGCAGTACAGCCATAGCATCAGTATGCAATGTGCAGATTGCTGGTTGACATAACTGCTTTATGTCGTTCTTCAGTAAATTTTCTTTATTTGTGAGTCTTTTTAAGTGGTTGCTTCGTATAATTTTTGACGAGTTCTTGCACTTCTACAAGTAAGAATAAAATTATGAAACGAGTGTTAGTATTTAGCATACTTTATTTATATGATGCTGTGAAAGTTTCATCTTGCTTCCTTTAGCACGACTCACAGTGGTCCAGTTTCGTTTTCTAGCGAGACAAAAATCATAGCGACGAAACTAAAAACAGCAGAGACTTAAAATTTGCACAGTTTAAAGGAAACGGGCTTCAGTTGTATCCCATGAAATTTCATAACAATCGGTTGGATATTTCTTGATTTGTATTAATTTATTTAATTCGTGCCCATTGTTCTCTATGGAGGGAACTGTTGTAATCTGCGAAAAAGTTAATAATTAGCTGTATAAAACATAAAAATATCTGATAAATTTTACCAAATGAAGTAAATAGCTTAAAAATAAGATTTGTGAAATTTTAGTAAAGTCTGGTAGGTATTTTTTTATTTTTAACATTCCAAATATTTGCAATGTAAAAATATATCTAATAAATGATTGTGCGATAAATTAAAATGCCTTTCAAAACGATTAGAAAGTGAAACAATTTCGTTAATATAATATAAATGTTATATAAATACCATTAAATCTTTTAAAAAATTACTTTTAAGAGTAAAATTGCCGCAGTTTTCACAAAAATAATATGAAAATTCAGGAAATATTCCAAAACATTTTAATAACTAACTTTTAAGCGTAATAGATAAGGATAACGCTTTTCATCGTGTGAATTATGTTTTATATTATTTGTTATTTATGAAAAACTATTTGTGGTAAGTTTTCCTAACTTTATCGTCCTTTTAGTTGTAGCTGAAGACAGCATTTGAGAGTTTGTCACTGAAGCAAACTAACTGTCTTTAAAATTTCAAATCGCGTTCTGAACTATTCCAACATTTTCGCGTTTTCGGGGAGTTTATGTCAACTACTAAATCAGAAATAAATATTGAAATCGATTTAAAATACTTTTGAAACCATTCAGCGTTTATTTCTTAAAAAGTTAAAATGTATTTTAGATTCAGTATTCGCCCCCTTAAATTCGATAATTTTTTAATAAAATGTTCGAATTAATGTCGTTTGATTTTTTATTAATTAACATCTAGGCCCGAACAAGTTAATTTAGCCTTTCAACAGGTTTGTAAATACCCAGATATTTATTTTTTCATCATTTAAGGAAAAAGTGAAAATTCTTCACTGACATGCATGGCATTAAAAAATAAGATAAATGAAAAAGTCGGGGTTTATCGGGGCTAATTTTTAGACATTTTGTAGAAGATAGAGTGCAGAAATGATTTAAGGTAGTCTCAAGGTGTGCAAAGTTGTGCACATTTTTTAAATTCACTTTAAATTTGAAAATTTAGTGGAAAAAAAAGGGGCTTTTAAAATATAGTATAAAAATATGGAAAATATTAAAATTATGTGTAAAAAACGGTATCGTTTACTTGCCCTGGAATCGAACATCATGAAAAATTTAAAATTAGACGGATAAAGAGCAATGTAGGACTTTACAGAACGGAATCCGAGGGCTCACTGAGAGAAACGCGACTCAAATGTTCGAAAGACATTCTTCAGCTTTAACCTCCTTAAAACCTCCTAAGACTACATGTTTATACAAAAAGATTTATGGCTTTCAGGGTTCCAAACGGTTCTCTACCTACCCTCAAAGAAAATAAACCCATTTGCGGACCTCGAAATTTCGATTTTTGTCGCGCTACAAACCGAAACTGGACCACTGTGCGACTTTAGCCTTCGCTATGTTTTTATAAGCTTTCATTCAACTTGAGTGTCTTGTCCACAAATCTTGAGATCGATTTCTTACCCACTTCCAATCGAGCTACAGCTTTGAATTTAGCACAGTGGTGGGTTTCCGGAGGCAATACAATATTACGCAAAAAAAATCTGCAATCTATACCTATTTTAAACCTAACGAAATGATATTAAAATTTTAGACCTATATTTGGGAGATAAAGTTTGGAAGGTGGGGACCTCACGTTACTTAGGGTTGTAGCAACACCACTAGACGACACACAATAGAAGGGGCCGCGGCCTGTGAATCATCCCCATTTCTGAGCGGCTTGAGAGTCAAAGGTGAGATCGGGGAAGTGAGCCGTGTTTCGTCTCTCGGTCTGTGTCGCACTTTTTTCAAATTTGAGATATTGTAATCGCAATCGCGCCGCGTAAGATATATATATATAGATGGCGCGTACCCAACGTGAGCGGCGGCTAGAAAAAGTAAGGAAGAAATACTGAATATTACGGATTTATATTTCAGAAAATTAATGTCATTAAATCATTTTCAAAATGTAATTGTGCATATGTATATAATAATTTTAAGGTGTTTTAAATGGGGGAATTCGGTAATGGAATTTGGTTTACTATGCCTAACATATCGTGTGTATTCGTGTCAGCCGTGAATAAATAGTAGAAAAAAATTAAATAAAAACAATTTCTTAAAGTGTAAGCTTTTATTCATGCGAAAAAATGAACTCAAAAGTTGGAAATGCTTTTTCTGATTACAGTAAAATGCATGTTTCGAATAAAAGCGTGGGCGCCTTTACCTTCTAGGAATATTCCATTTGTTTAAGGAAATGTACACAAAATATAAGGAAACAACGCATTTATTCGAGCAGATATATTAAATATAATGTGCTCTTACATAGCATATGTTTCAAAGATCTTCATGTTTCCAAAAAGTAATCGGTTTTGCCTGATGTTGCGTTTTCGCAACATTGTGTATCCTCTATAAAAATAAATATTTTTTTCGCCTGTTTTCTTTTCTTAATTAGACTAATACGTCTGAATTTTTTTTTTGTCCATTTCCTTCAAACAAATGGTAGTGCGGTCGTTAATGGGTTAAAGAGAATGAATTTAAATCAAAATAAATAGTATAGTTATCTTAGATGTTATTTTGACCAGCAAAACAGAGTACAATCAATGGCTATTTTAGATGAACAACTGAATCATCAATTCGTATGATTGAGCGTTGAACATTGATATTTGTGTTATATAAGGTGTGCACACAGTGATGAAACCGCTTAATTTTGGACAGAATTCGAAAAAATTTCATTTGCAATACGTTTCAAAGCAAATAAAGATGTGAAATTAAAAACAATTAGAGAAATTGGAACTGTTCTCTACTCTTCCTTCCCTTACATTTCAATACAAGGTCTCCACTCTAATCGTTGTCCAATACCTAATTTTTAAACCGTTAGAGATGGACATATATTTACTTTTGGAAAAACTAGCCGCTCTCGCCGCCCTTTGGGCTGGTTCGCGATCAGCACTCACTTATCTCAGCACTGCCCCTCCCACCTCACTGCTTCGAGGCTCTCAGTCACTACTTTTTCAGTTTTAAATACTGCGTGAAGTTCAGTGGAACAGACCATAAAACCATTAGTCCAGGCAACGAAGGAAAAATAGGAAACAAAAATGGTGTAGTTTTGAAATTTGGCACAGTTGTAGGGATTAGTGCTCTAAACAACATACTAAAAGTCTCCGCCCGTGGGGGTTACGCGGGGGGGTACAGGGGGTTTAAAGGGGGGGCTTTTTCAGTTTTTCTTAAATATTTCGAAAACTATGGGTTATAGAGAAAAAATCTCAATTACAAAAATAAACTACATTAAATTCCCTACAAGAAAAGACCTACATCTTTATTTTAGCGTCAATAGTTAAGAAGATATGGGGAGTTGAAAAAGGGAGAATTTCTGAAATTCCTTATTGTAATGGTAAAATCAATAAAAAATGCCGAAGTAACAACCTTCAGAAGCACCTCATGCCTATATAATAATTTTATAAAGGTAGTATTGTATGTGTTGAGAATAGTGGTGGCGTCGGGGCGGGGGGGCTCACCAAAAATATTTTTGATGAACAGTCGTGATCCCTTCCTCCCTCAATCCGTTTCTCTCCATAAGATCAATTCTAGTAGTAGTTTTCATATTCTTTGTAGACAACAGATTCCTTTAAAATTGTAAATTCTTTCAATAAACCTCATCTAGTTGTAATGTTTTGTACAACTTTCTCACGAATTTCGGCATGAAAGTCTTCAGATCCATAAATACAGATTGATATCACCCTAAATAAGCAGTTTACATCATCTATAATAGGCATTTTACAATATTTTTGACACGCCATTTTGATGGAACTGTTGGGAATATTGATGAAAACAAAAAGTCATCGCAAAATTAAAATGTTTATTCCAGAAACAACTTCATTATCTCATTTCTCAACGTTGCATTCCGTAAAAGTTTTAACGTAGGACTACGTTCCTCCCATTGGGGCAGTGGCGTACCTACATAAAATGGCGCCCAGGGCAAATACCGAAACTGCGCCCGCCTTTTTTCCTTCTTTTGAAATGTGTTCCTCATTTTCTTTTTCTTTCGGAAACTTTATGCTAGGGAACTCAAAAATGAAAAGTGCAAATAAACTTTAAAATTAACATATAAAACATTTTTGAAATGATAGGATTTACAAATTTCTTAACGAAATTAAGCTAAATTTTCTCAGAAAACTTGGTGCATTCTAACTTTAATCCTTTAAATATGGCTGAAATCAGAAAATCAAAGTTTTCGGTAAAAAAACTTTTGATATATTAGAAAAATATAAATAAAAGGTGCATTCCATTTATCTCGTATTTGAAAAATAATACAAAATGTGTAAAAATCTCTTAATCAATCGAAAAAAAAACCCAACACATATACGAATAAAAATGAAAAAAATATATACATTACTTGTTTGCCCATAGACAGTGTATAAAAACTCTAAACATTGAAGAAAATCTTTTGCTAACACAGATAAAATCATACGAAAGCCTTAGAGAATAATATATTTAATAATATTCATAATATAATTCACCATATAATTTCATCCATATCTTTAAATATATTTGTGGCGGCCGTGAGAGGGCGTCTACTTCTACCAGAATCGAAGTGAAGTGATACTTTTGAAATCGAGTATTTAAACGCCATCGAACCCATCCACTATCAGAACCAGAGAGAGAGACAAGACTAGCTCATTTAGAGTTTTCCCACTGGCAGCGCCAGTCTCAGACGTTAGAGATGTTTCTCCTTTTTGCTGACTTCGTTTCCTGTGACAACTGAAGTAATTCGCCATGCAGTTCCAGTTCTCCTGCTGCTACAGGAATTGCCCTTCAGTTCCAACTAAAAGCCAACGAGAATGCTCCTAATCTTGTATTGTGTAGATCCCCTCAAGTTTGTGGAAGGATCCAGGAAACACGTCGCATCGAATTATGTCATCTAGCTCTGAGCATCTTATTTCTTTGAGTTATTTTTACATTGTTGAATTTTATTAAAGATTAATTGTTA
>BGPR01002879.1:48155-59097 GCA_013235015.1 Araneus ventricosus | reverse complement strand
GTTGCCATCAAACAGGCAGCATGCAGAATCCGTGCCCCTCAGTCGGGTTGACACCTGAGTAAATCCAGTGAGTTTTGACCTCAGATCTCCATCCGGCGTGAGACCAGTACCCATCCAACACGTGGCATTTTTGATATGCCATCCAAAAGCAGGCAGCTCAGATCTTAACCGAAGACTTCCCATTTAAGTACTCGTTGTATCAATCCTCAGTAGAGCAGAGACTTAAACGCAGAATTTTTTACACAACTTTTGGTCTGCACAAAGGCCATTTTTCAAAAAGGAGAATCCATTACTAAATTCAAAAGTAGCAATTTAATTTTTCAATGAAAGCTGTATTTGTTTATCTTTTATTTATATCTAATCTAATTTATTGCTAATTGAATGCCCATCTATTTTTGGTAGTTGGCCTATCGGTTAGGTGTCCACCGCACTGTCCATGCAGGAGAAGATGGCCCAGCAGATCAGGTGCGCTTTGCCCTTGAACAGCTGTTTGCAGAGAGAATCGGTCATGGGTACCACGTGGTAGAAGACGACGCCCTCTATCATCGGTGCCTTGACATGGACGTCCACTTTGAGGCATGTCCGAACTCCAGCCTGTTGACTGGTGCAGTGAAGGACAGGACGGTCAAGCATCCCATCGTGAGGTGAGGCTTAAAGGTCTAAACTAAATCGGAGATTAATAATTGAACTGTAAAACTTAATGGGCCGGTGACACAATTTTTACGCTATTTTTCTAGTTTAAAGTGTATTTCTTAAAAAAGTTAATTATATTGTTTTAAAGATAAATAAACTAATTCATTTATTTTTAAAATTTTTTTATCTTGTATTTATCTTTAGCACGTTCAGGGCCACGACTCACGTCTGAGATTCGAACCATCTGTCCAATTAGACGACCCCTTCTCTGCTGTCTCTTAAATATAGCAGAAACAGGGGGTGCCTGACCTGACGCGGTTCGAATGGGAAGGTCATTGACAGTCACCGGTGACCGAAATGGCGCTTAACGTGTCAATAAAAAATATTCTATTGCTTTTTTTATTAAGATATCTTCTCTGTTACCGTCCATTAAAAAATTTTAAGGCGGTCTAAATTCAACACCCTTCCTTTATAAATTCCAAAGATCACCTCCGGATTTATGGACAGTACTGAAATCCATATTCAATGCTAATTAAATACACATGGATTCGCTAGTTCATGGAATCCCTTTTATTTTCGTAGGTACGCCGAGGATGGAGCTAACTTTTCCATCAACAGAGACGACAGTGCCCTTATCCAAAAGACCCTGGACGATGACTACGAACTTCTCCGAAGTCTCGGACTCAACGATCTGCACTTTGCCAGAGCTGTAAGTGTGACACCATTTTACAGTACACCTTAACCCCGTCATGGTCAGCGTCGCGTGTCATAAATTCGATTCTTTTGTGCCCATACGCTATTTAAATCCGTACTTCTCTCAACATGGCCCTTTCCCAGATAGCAAAGAAGGTTGCGGAAAGGTTGCCATTTCACTTTCCATAGGTTGTCTGCGAAAGTATTTACGCGCATACCGTTTCGGAAACCATTGACGGAAGTCTACGTAGGAAAGATTTTTATGAACCACCTGTCCTATCGGGTGTAGCCCCGTGCGGTAGAGTGGTTAGCCTTCCAACTCTATGAACGCGGGTTCTATCCCCGGCTCGGAGGAATTTGAAGTTTTGTCGCAATGTACAACGAAATCGTACAAGTAAGTTCAATTAAAAATTAGATTAATCAAATTAATTTAAATTGATATTTAAGATTCCTAATTTGGCACACAGGTAGTCGTAATGGTGACTGAATGCACCTCGAAGCCGGAATTTTAAAATTTATCTAGAAATTTTTTTATTTAATGTTTTGTGTTGTTTTGGGGGAATTTTCGCACTCATTTCTCAATGGTATGGCTTCGAATAATTGTACGAACGAAACATTTACACCATTGGAAAGAACAAACGATTTCCGTTCTAATGTAGTTTGTTTCGTGCGTCTAACATAATTTACTGAATTTTGAGAAATTTTTGAAAAATCATCACTTTTATGGTAATTTTTAATAAAGATTTCTTCAAATTATCACATCTGACATTCTAACATCTCTATAATTTTCATTTTTTTCAGCTTATAACTGGAACGTCTCTGACGGATTTAAAACAAGAACGGTTAAAATATCTTTTTTTCGTTTTTTTTAAATTAATTTTTCCCTGATCAGTTCAAACAATTTTTTTGCTAGCGAGAGTTTCTCCGACCGAGTGACCTTCCTTGCGGCAGGTGACGTCATATGCTTTCATTCCCAGCATACATTTCTACAATCCGATGTGTATCTTTTGTTTTGATTTTGTTTTCAAAACATTTTCGTGTCATTGTGCGAATTCTTTTTTCCTATTTTGTTGAAGTCCTGATTCTACGGGTAACGCCGAGCGCGTATTGCTAGTAAAAAACACAACAAAATAACTAGCCAAAAATTGTTTTCGACCGCGTCAACGCTACAAGTACAAGTGGAATGACTAGAAAAGTAGGAAAATTTTCGAGCCTGTCAAGCCAAAAAGCAATGTTGTCACGCTTTAATTATTTTTTTTAAATGAGAAATTAAGAACAAACAGTTGTAGTGATCTATACTTATAAAAGGCAATGTTTATGTGTATGCGTCGGCGATGTCTATCGCACTTACAGCCATTAAATTTGGCACACAGGTAATCGTAATGGTGACTGAATGCACATCGAAGTCGGAATTTTAAAATTTAATCTTGAAAATTTTTTATTTAATGTTTTGTGTTGTTTTAGGTCATTTTCGGCACGTTTACGACTGTAGTATCTTTTCCAATGATAGTTGAGAAACAATCGATGCATCATTGGATAGAACGAACAATTTTCTTTCTAATGAAATTTGTTTTGAGCTTCAAACGTAATTTAATGAAATTTGAGAAATTTTTAAAAAATAGCCAGTTTAGCCGGCAAAATTTTGTTTTCGTATTTAAATTTACTGCATCCCCCGTTCTAATAACGTTATCTCTTTCATTTTTTTAGGTAATGAATGGAATATTTCCCCCTGATTCAAAACAAGAACGGTTAAAATATCTTTTATGGTTGAATATTGATTAATTTTTTCTGAAGTGTTAAAATATTTTTGCTCCGTTTTTCCCCTCCTTGATTCTTCGTAACTAAGATCTCGGTGTTCTATTACCAGCATGCATTTCGTCGAAACCACGTGACGTCATTATCCCTTTGCTTCCAGCAAAATTTTGAAGTACGATCGTACCGTCTGTCGTCGCGCCCACAAATCATGGTTTTAATTTGCTTTCATACTTTTTGATAGTCGATGTAAAGGCTGATATCTTTAGTTTCAGAAGACATGTTCGTCTTCCGTGTACTTTCGCTGAAGCTGAAAAAAATATGAAATATTACCTCAAGGAGCTATTTACACAATGTGGCTTTATGAAACCTGAAGCTGAAGATTGTAAGCCTTTTTTTTAAATTTTGAAATTCAGGATGTCACGGACAACGCATTGAGGGTACTGATAGTTTTAAATAAAATAAAAAAATTCTGGTTTAGCTCGGGGCGTACAGTCCCATAGGCACCCCTGGATTCGCCACTGAGTTAGTATTTCAAATATAAGACTGGGGACTGAAAACAATTCGTTACAACTCTAACCGGAACATCTTTTGAATACTCGATAACTTAGCATGTAATTTAGCGCTCATGATGACCGATATTCAGGTCAGAAAGTTAATCTGTATTCTGAGAAAAATGATACTAATTTTGGTGATTAGTAACTATAAAAAGCTGGAGATTTTACATTGGTGGCATGCGTGTGGCAAAAGAAGACAATTCTTCTTTAAAATTTATAGTTTTAACAGATATTTCAAACAGATATTCTATAAATTTAACATATATTTCAAACAGATATTCTATAAGTTTGAAAGATATTTCAAACAGATAATCTATAAATTTAACAGATATTTCAAACATATATTCTATAAATTTAATAGATATTTCAAACAGATATTCTATAAATTTAACAGATATTTCAAACATTTATTTCGATTTTAACAAATATTTCAAAAAGACTTATTAAAAACCAATTTCTGTTTTAGTATATTCAGAACTACTAAAATTAACAATTGCTTTCTCTTTTTCAGAATTTCAATGCGGCTCGAAGTGCTTTCTTACCCGACGACGAGAAACAGACGCTCATCGACAAGTTGATGAATGTTTATGGGGTGCCAACTCTTTAGCATGCTATTAAAGGGCATCCCTGAATCATAAAAAAATAAATAAGCATGGCATAAATAAAAATTTAAAGTGAAAATACGTTCAAGAAGTTATTGAGAGTTTTTCTCGTTACACGAACAACTGTATTTACCAGAAAAAAACAACAACAGATAACATATTGTCATATTTCATGCCAAATTAAATTTTATTTGAGAATGGTATTCATGCATAACAAATGAGAAAATGTGATTAATTTTTATACCATTTCTAAGTTCAAATGCATTAAAATAAAGGAGGAATTAACTAAATGGAATTTCACATCTTCTTCTAACACAACTTTCCTAAGTTCACAACTTTTCTAAGTTCGAATACATTAAAATAAAGGAGGAATTAACTAAATGGAATTTCACAGATTCTTCTAACACAACTTTTCTAAGTTCATACTTTTCTAAGTTCACAACTTTTCCAAGTTCACAACTTTTCCAAGTTCACAACTTTTCCAAGTTCACAACTTTTCCAAGTTAACAACTTTTCTAAGTTCGAATACATTAAAATAAAGGAGGAATTAACTAAATGGATTTTCACAGCTTTCACGAAACGTAATATTTGTAATCCGTTTTCATAGAAAAGAAAAGAAAAAAAAATGCGGCAATAAAAAAAATCATCTACAACATTCGGCGCGAAATTAACAAAGATTTGTTTTATGAATGCCGCACGCAATAAAATTTGTTACATGAGATTCCTCGAGATATCTAGCGAAGGTTATATAAGTAACCTTCGCTAATAAATACATGAATTACCACAAATAACTTGTAATTATCAGTATTACAAATTTTGATATTCAATGCTTATGAAATGTTGATTTGTTTAAAAAATAAAGTGCAACCAAATTTTATTTGTAAGTTATATTAAAAAGTGCATTCAACGCTAAAACATATAAGGAAATCTGAATTTCGTTGTGCGGAGCAATTTTACGTAAAAATATAAAATAGTTAAATTAGAAATAATAAATAGGGGAAGGTAGCCCAATTCGAACCACCTGAACATTTTTTTAATGTACAGTGATAGGGAAATAATTTTAATATTTAAAAGTAATAGATTTTTTCCATTTATCTTCAAAACAAGGTAATTAACGTTTCAAGAAATGCATTTTGAAGTAGAAAAAAATAGCGTAAAAATTGCGTCATCCGCCAAATTAAGGAAGCTGTTTTCCCAAATCGGAATATCAATTGCTTTAAGCACATTTAAAGCAAAAGTATATTTTGATTCCCAAATTCATACATCAACATGCAATGTGTGAATCTAAATATGATTTTTTATGCATTGTATCATTTTTTTCCTGTGTTTTCTCACATATGATATAAAATCATGCAGTCTTAGTTTTTTTCTTCTTGAACCAACATTTGATATCTACAGAAATCTTTAAAATTTAATAATTTTCAAATATGGACAAATATATTTAAACAGTATTTTAAGCAATGTTTATGTGTTGAAATGACACGGGTGTTGTAAATTATAGTCAATGAAATGAGAATTTGTTTTTTTTATACTCACCATTTTAAAGGAATAAAAACAAGGATGTATAGGGGAATAGAGAGTAGTATGGACCACCTAGTGTTTCTAGGGCCTGCCGGTAGATGGCAGTTCATTATTATGCATGCAGTACAGCCATAGCATCAGTATGCAATGTGCAGATTGCTGGTTGACATAACTGCTTTATGTCGTTCTTCAGTAAATTTTCTTTATTTGTGAGTCTTTAAGTGGTTGCTTCGTATAATTTTTGACGACTCCTTGCACTTCTACATGTAAGAATAAAATTATGAAACTAGTGTTAGTATTTAGCATACTTTATTTAGATTACGCCGTGAAAGTTTCATCTTGCTTCTTTTAGCACGACTTTAGCCTTCACTATGTTTTCATAAGCTTTTATTCAACTTGAGTGTCTTGTCCACAAATCATGAGATCGATTCGATTTCTTACCCAGTTCCAATCGAGATACAGCTTTGAATTGAGCACAATGGTGGGTTTCCGGAGACAATACAATATTACGCAAAAACAATCTGCAATCTGTACCTATTTTAAACCTAACAATTAAAATTTTAGCCCTATATTTGGCGATAAAGTTTGGAAGGTGGGGACCCCACGTTACTTAGGGTTGTAGCAACACCACTAGACGACACACAATAGAAGGGGCCGCGGCCTGTGAATCATCCCCATTTCGGAGCCGGCTTGAGGGTCAAAGGTCAGATCGGGGAAGTGAGTCTTGTTTCGTCTCTCGGTCTGTGTCGCACTTTTTTCAAATTTGAGATATTGTAATCGCAATCGCGCCGCGTAAGAGAAATATATATATATATATATATATATATATATATATATATAATATAATATAAATCCTAATATAACTTGTATATAATCATACAGAAATAAAGTAAACAAAACATATCAAGAATCAAATCCTACACTAAAAAGTCATTATTTGAACAATACATCAATTTTAAATAAAATCTAAAAAATTGAAAATACTAAAGATACCATGAACAAAAAATCAAGTTTAAGCATTTATATGTCAACAAGTAAAAAAACTCTGCTGTTATTAAAAGTATTGAAATAGGCAATCCAAGTAAATGGAGTTTTCAACAATTAATATATATATATTGTCGTCAGCAGAAAAAAGCACTAATTAATATCATGAGCGAGCTTCCCCTCCTGACGAGCGGCTCGCTATGATATTTTTCAATATTTTTGGTTTTTTCTGGTTTTTGTCTATTTAGTCATTTTGTCCTTTTTTACTGTTTTTGAGTTTTTATTTTGTGTTTATATGTTGGTTTTGATATATATATATATGGCGCTTACCCAACGTGAGCGGCGGCTAGAAAAAGTAAGGAAGAAATACTGAATATTACGGATTTATATTTCAGAAAGTTAATGTCAATAAATCATTTTCAAAATGTCATTGTGCATATGTATATAATAATTTTAAGGTGTTTTAAATGGGAGAATTCGGTAATAGAATTTGGTTTACTATGCCAGACATGTCGTGTGTATTCGTGTCAGCCGTGAATAAAAAGAAGAAAAAAAAATTAAATAAAAACAATTTTTTAAGGTGTAAGCTTTTATTCATTCGAAAAAATGAACGCAAAAGTTGAAAATACTTTTTCTGATTACAATAAAATGCATGGTTCGAATAAAAGCGTGGGCGCCTTTACTTTCTAGGAATATTCCATTTGTTTAAGGAAATATACACAAAATATAAGGCGCTATATAAGGAGACAACGCTTTTATTCGAGCAGATATATTAAATATAATGTGGCCTTACATGGCATATGTTTCAAAGATCTTCATGTTTCCAAAAAGTAATCGGTTTTGCCTGACGTTGAGTTTTCGCAACATTGTGTATCTTCTATAAAAATAAATATTTTTTCGCCTGTTTTTTTTCTTAATTAGACTCTAATACGTCTAAAAAAATTTGTTGTCCATTTCCTTCAAACAAATGGTAGTGCGGTCGTTAATGGGTTAAAGAGAATGAATTTAAATGAAAATAAATAGTATAGTTATCTTAGAAGTTATTTTGTTATATTGACCAGCAAAACAGAGTACAATCAATGGCTATTTTAGACGAACAACTGAATCATCAATTCGTATGATTGAGCGTTGAACATTGATATTTGTGTTATATAAGGTGTCCACACAGCGATGAAACCGCTTAATTTTGGACAGAATTCGAAAAAATTTCATTTGCAATACGTTTCAAAGCAAATAAAGATGTGAAATTAAAAACAATTAGAGAAATTGGAACTGTTCTCTACTCTTCCTTCCCTTACAATTCAATACAAGGTCTCCACTCTTATCGTTGTCCAATACCTAATTTTTAAACCGTTAGATATGGACATATATTTACTTTTGGAAAAACTAGCCGCTCTCGCCGCCCTTTGGGCTGGTTCGCGATCAGCACTCACTTAGCTCAGCAATACCCCTGCCACCTCACTGCTTCGAGGCTCTCAGCCACTACTTTTTTCAGTTTTAAATACTGCATGAAGTTCAGTGGAACAGACCATAAAACCATAGTAGATTTCATATTCTTTGTAGACAAAAGATTCCTTTAAAATTGTAAAATCTTTCAATAAACCTTAGCTGTTTGTAATTTTTTGTACAACTTTCTCACGAATTTCGGCATGAAAGTCTTCAGATCCATAAATACAGATTGATATCGCTCTAAATAAAGTTTCCATCAACTACAATAGTATTTTATAATATTTTTGACACGGCAGTTTGATGTAACTGTTGGGATTATTGATGAAAACAAAAAGTCATCGCAAAATTAAAATGTTTATTCCAGAAACAACTTCATTATCTCATTTCACAACGCTGCATTCCGTAAAAGTTTTTTTTTTTTTAGCAAAAACTAATTTTCTTGTTGCCAATCTAATAAAAATAAATTTAGAAAGGAAACGAAATCGTTTGCTTTGATTTTAAATTAAATATTAACTAAAACAAATATAACAATATTTATAGATATATCTTAACAAACTCGTCTGCTATTAAAGTTAAATTAAATTGGAATGAAATGCAACAGAACTGCATACAAATGAAAAATACTATTTTATACTTAAGAAAATAACACGGAACATTCTGATTCGTTAGTTATTTGAAAGAAATTACGTAATAAATTGGCGAAATCAGTCTAATTTTTGAGGTTCAGAAACACGGTACTATTTTGCAAATAAATCTCCGTTATTTCCGCTAATATATTCCGTTTCTTTTGCAACATCTCTCGGAAAATTACGGGAGCTGGTCGGCAGACGATCCTCGAAGCCATATCTAGGAGTCATAAGATTTCATATAAAATAAAAATTGTCGAAATCCGTCGAATGGTTGGGGCTGGCGAACGCTGAAGGTTTTACCAAATTATTTTAAATATATAGATACTATAATGTTGTAAGAAATTAAATTTTATAAATGCTGTAATTACATTTTATAAATACTCTTTTACCCCAATAACTATACTGCTAAAAAATTAGAAATCTAAATTTTTATACATTCAGTCGAATCTATTAGTCAAATTTAGTAAGATACTCGCGAAGCAGTAGCATTTTTTTTAAAGTGCCCCTCTTCGACGACTAAAACAGATCAAATTATGAAGTTTTGAATTTGCCTACTTTTGTCCGCCACGAGAACTGTCGCCGCCAAATTGCCTAGTTTAAGGCGGTCGCTATAGAAGTAGCTTATCGTAGGAAGAATCCATTTCTAATAAGCAGAAGTTCATTCAAATGTGTTCAGCCGCAAACTGGTGCCAAGAATAAAAAAAATCCGACTTCCGTTGGATTGCTCCTATTCGAAATGTATCTTCCCTAGCATAACCAGTTGCTATAGCTACCGCCATAAACTAGACAATTTGGCGGCAACAGTTCTCGTGGTGGACAGACAGTAAAGATCACACACTCAAGCCCTTACAATAGTTTGTCACGTTTCCAAGTTATTCGCTTGTACACAGAAAGACAGACTTACAGAGAGTCAACCCTTTGTTGCATTTGGTCCAAAATTCAGGAGGAAGCAGCGGCCGTTGATTGGCCAAAAATAATGAAATTTTTTAATTAATTAATCATTAATAATTTAATAATGTAATTTTTAGCAGTACATTTATTGACAGAAACCACATAAAATATAATTTTTTACGTCATTTGAAGCATTTTTCTAATTGGAAGTATAAGCCTATCTCTAATGGTTTAGAAATTAAGTATTGGGCCTCGTTCAGAATGAACACACAGTGTAATTAAAAAGTTTCAGCATAAAGAATTTTGAAATGATTTTTTGACGAAAAAATCTTTTTATTTAAAAAAATGAAATAGTTGATACAATTACGTATTCAGTTCAAAATGTGATTATTGGAATGAGTGTTTCAGTTGTCTCTTTTTAGGTCACTGTCCCAGACACTCCAATCAAGTGAAGTCTTTTGGCGGGCTTCACAGGAAATTGTAGTGAAAGAAACCTTCCGCTTCGTTCCTGATACTTGTTATATAAGCGAAGGCTCGCCATCAGTTCAGCACAAGTTTGTGAACCAGTAGCCACACTTGGACTGCAAACATGGTAAGAACAAAGCTTCTTTCTTTTTCGCTAGTCTTAAAAGTACCTTGCGATGATTTGCTTTCTCGTGAAATTCGAATTTTTTTACAGTACCTGTTTCAAACTTTCAAGTTAGTTGTAAATTAGCATACAGTTAGTGCCTCGATTTATGCGAATTCAAAATTACGTGGTTAATAATTTCCGTTTTGGAAAATTGCACCAATGCAAAATTCTGAAATACAGAAGAACATCCATTATCTAGGTGATTGGGAGCGTACTCACCTCGGATAATCGAAAATTCGGTTAATAGAGACTAAATTTTAAATCTGGCTTCTTTTCTTTCGTCAAGATTTTCCAAATCGTTTATTTGAAATTATAAAAGTGAGACCGGAAGCAATACGACGTATTAACATTAAACAAACTCTTTTATTAGTTGTCAAACTTCTTATATGCGTTTTTGTAGCATTAATTAGTTTTTAATAAGAGAATTCGCGAAGTTACTGATTTTCACTAATTCCTTTGTTTTCAATGATTCTTTAAAGGTGTTCTAAAAGAATACTTTGTCTCCCTCAAGAGTGCGAAAGTTACTGATTTTCACTAATTCCTTTGTTTTCAATGATTCTTTAAAGGTGTTCTAAAAGAATACTTTGTCTCCCTCCAGAA
>BGPR01002879.1:11397-29632 GCA_013235015.1 Araneus ventricosus | reverse complement strand
AAAAAAATCTTAACTCGCAATGTGAATACGATTACTCAATGATGGATCGAGTTAGACAAATGAAATTGGTATGCGGTTTTTACACCAAATGATAATAATAATAAATGACACTTCGTGTGTCATTTTAAAACAGAAATCGAATATCTGTATCAAATTTTGAACCCAGACGATCAACGGGAAGAAGCTCAAAATGCAAACTCGATTCCTTTCGCCATAAATCAAAAGAAAAAAAAATCTTAACTCGATGTGTGAACACGATTACTCAATGATGGACCGAGTTAGACAAATGAAATTTAGTATGCGGTTTCTACATCAAAAAATCATAATAAATGACACCTTGTGTGTCATTTTAAAACCGAAATTGAAGTATCAAATTTTGAACCTATACCACCAACGGGAAGAAGCTGAAAATACATACTCGATTCCTTTCACCGTTTCAGAAGCTGAACTTAACATACGTCATATTATACACATATAGAACAAAGACGAGGGGAGAACTCTCCCGACGGTTTTTAATGGCAATTGTAATTAAAGAGCATGAAATTAAGACGAAATAAATAGTATAATTAAGTAAATAGTATAGTAATAAATAGCATCTTAAAGGTTATTATGTTATATTGATCAGCAAAACAGAGTACAGTCAATGATTATTTTAGATGTAATCTTTAACCCCTAAACGCCTGATTTTTTAAAACTTACTATGATTTCAAATACGATTTTTTATGTCTAACAACATGTTTTCAGCACTTTAAGGTTGGAGTGGGCGGTGTGCCCGTTTTTCATGTGTGGTCCTCAATTCGAGAATTAGTTCTGAAATTTTTAATTCTCAACTTCGGCGACCAGCTTGTTCGCCGGGAATATAATTTCAAATGAATCTCTTATGTGTAATTTTATATTCCTGGTTCCCTTAACAAAGTAATTTTTAACTTCAAATTGCGATGAGCATTTAACCCGCGTTCTTTTCGTATCCGATATCACTTTCTTATTCCTTATAAACAAAACAGCTCTCTTAATCGTATTACAAACTACATTACTGATGACCTTTTAAAAGTATTGATCTGCGTTTTATGTCAATCTTTTAGTCAGTCATTTTGTGTAATACATTTAGAAAGTAATTATATTTGAATAATTTTTTCTGCATTACGCAAGAAGCGTACAAAACAATTTGGACCGAAATTAATCAATTGTAATGGATTTAAAATATCAGCTTTATCTTTATCATTAGAAGGTTTTATACTTAATGACCAACAATGGCTGCCCTTTCATTGCTGACAAATGACCGCTTAGCGGCGTCCTCCCTCGACCTTCCTCCCTAACTTCGGTCGAAAAGAGAAACGGTCTCCTTGAGCGATCTTGACCGCAGTTAATGATAATTTAAAACCTTGTAAAATTTAACCCTTTATAGTTCTCTGGTATAAATAGTTACCACCTACGAAAGATTTTTTCTCATGTCTCGAAACATTATTGTTAAATGATAAATAGTTTAATTGGATGCTTAACATTCCATTGAGCTAAAATAATAACCTAGATAAACATTAATTTTATAGTTTAATCGTAATTAAATTCAAAAGTGGTAAGTATGCTTACCAATGCCCGTTTACGGCTTGAGTGTTTTCATAAGGAAATCATGTTGCAGCATATGTCATTAAATTTCAACTCACGGAAATTTTTCAGAAGTAAAACGAAGTCGTATTTTGTTCTTTATATCTAACACATTCTTATATTTAAATATCAGCATTTATTACTGAATTTATTTTATTTAAATTCAACTTTCATTTTTAAAATTCAACAAAAACTGTTGATGCAGGAGGAGTTTCTATAAATTCGAGATCTTCCTGTTAATGATCTTATGCATATTTTGATTTAAATTTTGGTGTGTTCATTATTTAAATTCCCTAGTTTATGAGTTTTTAGTTTCTTTATCAGCACAAAATGTGGTTAAGATATTATTAGTAAAATTGTGTTAGGTTGCAACAGTTTTATTTTTATGCAATGTAGCGCTCCTCCTAGCCGTCCCATCAGATACAAAATGAACTTCAAAATTTAATTAAATTAATTATTTAATTTAAATTCGAATAAATTACATGGGTTTTTACTGACAAATTTACAGAAAGATGTTTTAAATTACCTAAATTAAGTGGTAAATATACTTACCAGTGAACATTCTAAGATATTTTTACCCTTAATGCTCAGTGGTAAGTATGCTTACCACTTTCAGCTTCCCCTGAATGATCTCTGGTAAGTATATTTACCACCCCCTATTTCATAAATTATTTGTTAAATCAGCAAACGTGTGATGTTTTTGTATTTGCAACATCAGTTTAACATAATATAACCCCCCAAAAATTATTTCAAGATGCCCCGGAGTTATGTCCTATAAAGGGTTAAAGTAATTATTGCACAGTACTCATACTAATATCATTGGAAAGGTAATTGTTTGCAATTTAAAGTGGCATAAAAATCATTTTCACGCAATAGTTCTTTCGGAAGTTATTCCCGAAAATATGGCCGAAAACGTTCTAAATATGCTTAATTTTTAATAATTAAAATTTGAATAAAAAATTGAAACAAATGGCTAAGAGGAGCACATTCCCACCCTTCAAAGTATACCTGTACCAAATTTGGCAGCTCTAAGTTCAAGGGTCTGTTCTGTAAACCGCCAACAGACACACACACACACATACTTTCTCTTTCATTATTACATTAATAGTAAAGATAGAGATTGGAGACAAAGCGGCTTTATAGCAAGCATACGTCTCAAACATACCTTTCTACTGAACCTAAACCAAACCTAAAACCCGATTTTTAAAAAAAATTATTACATTATTAGTAGAGAGCCCGATTTTTAAAAAAAATTATTACATTATTAGTAGAGATAGAGATTGGAGACAAAGCGGCTTTATAGCAAGCATACGCCTCAAACATACCTTTCTACTGAACCTAAACCAAACCCAAAAGCCCGATTTTTTAAAAAAATTATTTAAAAATGTTTTTTGGCTTTCACCTCATATAAAACGTGGAAAAAATACTTTAAAAAATCCTATTTTGTTTTATGTACGGTTTACGGCTAAAAAACAGTTTTTTACTAATCGGCAAAACTGGACTTTAGTTGAGAAAAAGATTTCCTTGATAAAATTCTATAATATAAACAAAGATGAATTTTAATAACTAATAATACGGATGGGGAATTTCCTTCAAAATTATAGAATAAAATAGGGTATTCCCAAGCGTACAAACAAAGCTAAATAAAAGCAGCCTCAAGTAAAAAATATACATTTATTTTTATTTTTCATTAGCGCACAGGCTGCCATCTGTATGTTGTAAACTGATTTAATAACATTTTCAGCATTATCCTAGGGGCCGTCCACAAATGATGTCACGCTTGGAGAGGGGGTTCATGAAATTGTGACAGTTTGTGACAAGGGGGGAGGGGGTAACAAGAAGTGTGACATTACACATTTTGGTTAAAATAAAAACATTTAAAATTAGCAGATTAAATTTTGAAGTTATTTTGAAGTTACCAGAATTTGAGGGTATTTTTTAATCGGGGCTAAAACAACTTTCATGTGATTTTTTTCCACTTATATTCCTTTCTTTTTGAAAAAGGCATTCAGGGTAGGTTCTGAGAATATGGTAGCAGCAGAAATTCTTCATCGTTATAAGCAAACCTCCCCTTGTTACACCCTTGAAATGTCCAACAGAAGATACGTCGCCCCACCTGGGTGAGTGGTAGAACTGGTAGTGGCACAAACAGGCTGATCTTATTGAGGCGCTTTTTTAAAAAAATTCAATCTGTTTATGAGTATTTTGTGTTCATAAAGTAAAGATAAGATTTAAAGCAAAATATATCAAATACCATTTCAAATTCCAAAATACTACTGTTTACTATTCCTCTTTTATATTAATATTTTATTATTATTGTATATTAATTAGGTTTTTTTTGTAAACATTAATCTTATTTCATACAAAATAAGTACACATATAATCATTATTATTGTTATGCTCACAAATGTCATTAAAACACATAGTTAAAGTTTAAAAATAAAATTTGAAATATGATCTATAACGTAGTGCTTTGTTTCTGAACTGCAAGTTTATGTTTATGTAATATAGTGTGGCATGTGACAAGGGGGAGGGAGGGGGTATGGTGAAGTGTGACACTTTGTGACAAAGGGGGGGAGAGGGGGTCAAAAATATTGAAAAAAAGTGTGACATCATTTATGGACAGCCCCCTATTGGAAACAACAGGCATTAGAGCTTCAGTCTTGTTCTCAATATTTTAGAAAACAAAATTGGGTATGTTCCTTAAAGGCAACACGGGACATTTAAAGGAATCCATCAATTCGCGAGATTGAGTATTGAACATTGATATTTGTGTTATCACACAATTATCAATCAACACGGCGATGAAAGTACTTAATGTAGGAAAGAATTCGAAATCTTTCATTTTGACACAGACTTACGTCTCTCCATAGTGGTCTAATGGTATGTTGGGGAAAGGAAAAAATTATGACGCTTTTCTCGCTTAAGTTAGGCTCTTATAGCTCCGGAACCAAATAACACAGAGAGTTGCTTTTAGTTCCACTTAACACAGAAAAGTGGACGTTGAAGATTGCATAAAGAAATTTAGAATTTGTAATTACGGTTTCTTCACAGTCGAGCTGCAAAGTTGGTGAAAATCTCGAAAAATTTTGATGACGTCACAGCGACCGATGCGCGCGCACGCAGACTAAGACATTCATCGATGGCGCGAAATATTACTCAATAATTGTTGAATTACGTCGAATTTCGTTCTAAAGTTAAACGCTTGTAGTTCCGCAACCAAATAATATAAAGAGTTGGTTTTAATTTCATTTTAACAGAAAAAGGTAGACATTGAAGATTGCAAAAATGATTTTAGAATTTGTAATTATGGTTTAGTCACAGTCGAGTTGCAAAGTTGGTGAAAATCACGAAGAATTTTACATAGATACTGTCGCATAGTTACACTAGACTAATAGTCACTATAGACTATAGAGTCAGTAGTCACATACAGCTACTTTAGTCACAGTTGAGTAAGGTAAGTCTACGCCCCTCAATCCCAGCGGCCGTTTCGCAGAGACAGCCTTCCGTCAATTTTTTTTATACATTTCAAAGCAAATAAAAAAGTAAAATTAAATCAATCAGAAAAATGGGACGTGTTCTCTACTTATTTCTTGCATTTCGATGTACAAGGTGTCCAATCTAATCGTGGCCTAAAACATGATTTCTAAACCGTTAGCGATAGATATATATTTTCAGTCCGTAAAATGCTCTAAATGTTGTAAAGAATTATATTTTACCGTTAGATTCTATGACTATACTGCTAAAAAAAAGACTAAATTTTTATTCAGTCCCTTGATTGCATTAGTCATATTTAGTAAAATATTCTCGCCACATTAATATTTTTTTTAAAAAAAAGGGCCACTTTTCTAAGACTAAAACGGATTGAATTATGAAGCTTAGAAATTGCCTACTTTTGACGATTTGAGACCGTATCAACAGCCGCCTCGAGGAAGATCCCCCAATCAACGGACGACTTTAGGAAGCAGCGGCCGTTGATTGGCTAAAAATAATTAAAGTTTTTAATTAATTTATTTATAATAATTTCAATTTAATAATGTAATTTTAGCAATATATTTATTGACTACTAAAGCAGCATGAAATATAATTTTTTACGTCATTTAAAGTATTACTAGGGGGCTCTTCCCCCTGCTCGCTTCGCTCGATACAATGAAGACAATGGGTGTCCTAGCACAGCTGTTATAAAATCTTTATATATATATATATATCACCCCGTGCTCGCTCCGCTCACCAACACCCAAGAATCACGTCGTGATTCTTTCGAGATCACTAAGTGATACCAGCTCGTTTCGCTCTCTTGTCGTACAGTTATCCGTTTCTGCTAGTATTAGGAAAGTACATTAATTACTAAAAGTAAATTTAAATTATTTGAAATTGCATGAAATCCTAAAATTCATTTTTCATCAGTTTCTACAATTAAAATCTTCTGGTAGCACAGATATATATGTAAATATTAGAAAGAAATTTGAAATGTAATATTTATAATTCAAAGATGATTAAAAATCAAAATTATTTTCATCAGTCAGAAATCAGTCATTTAAAACTTCTTTGCATACACTTTTGACTACTTCTTCAACAGTTTATTTCAACAAAATTTCATTCCAAAATTTTAAGTTTAAAATTGATAAGATAGCCTTTTCCAAATCTTCAAAATAAATTTTTAAAAATAGCTTTTTCCACTAAAATTTCAAATATGCCCTCTATACAATGAAATGTAATTCAGAAAAGCTTCCTCACATGTATACATGCCAATAATTATACATATTCCAATAATTATTGAGTCAAGAAAGATATAGTGTTTTTCTCAGTGTAATCATTTGTGTTTTAAATCTCAGAAAATTCTAGTTTTCGTAGAATGATGTAACCCATCTCGCAACCTTTTAGGTAAAAAAGGACAGTTTAAAGAAAAAAAGTGGCTTGAGACATGTTCATATTAACTATTCAAAATTAAAACCCATGATAATTATTTACTTTCAGCCTTTTATAATTGATAAGATGATTTTTTCATAGATTTCCAAAATTCTTGCTTTTTACAACAAAATTTTAAACATTCCCACTTTTCATTTAAATATTGCCCAGGAAAGCTCTCCCACTTGTATACATGCTTATTCCAATAATTATTTAGTCAAGAAAGATACAGTGTTTTAAATCTCATAAAATTCTTAATTGTCTCTTCTCGTAGAATTATGTAACCCATCTCACAACCTTTTAGCTAAAAAAAGGACAGTTTAAAGAAAACAGTGGTTTGAAACATTCATATTAACTATTCAAAATTAAAATCCATAATAATTATTTACTTTTAGCTTTTTAAAATTGATAAAATAGCTTTTTTCCAAAATTTACGAAACCGTTGCTTTTTTACCAAAATTTTAAATATGCACTCTTTTTTTATTATATATTACACAGAAAAGCTTCCCCACTGGTATACATGCTTATTCCAACAATTATTTAGTCAAGAAAAATATAGTGTTTTTCTCAGTGTAGTCATTTGTGTTTTAAATCTCAGAAAATTCTTGATCGTCTCTTGTCATAGAAAGATGAAACCCATCTTACAACCTTTTAGCTAAAAAAGAACAGTTTAAAGAAAATAGTGACATGACACATGTTCATATTAACTATTCAAAATTAAAACCCATAATAATTATTTACTTTTAGCCTTTTATATTTGATAAGATAGCTTTTTCGAAAATTTCCCAAATCCTTGCTTTTTACAATAAAATTTTAAACATTCCCACTTTTCATTTAAATATTACACAGAAAAGCTTCCCTACGTGTATACATGCTTATTCCAACAATTATTTAGTCAAGAAAGATATAGTGTTTTTCTCAGTGTAGTCATTTATGTTTTAAATCTCAGAAAATTCTTGATCGCTTCTTGTCGTAGAATGATGAAACCCATCTTGCAACCTTTTAGCTAAAAAAGGACAGTTTAAAGAAATTAGTGGCTTGAAATATGTTCATATTAACTATTCAAAATTGAAACCCATAATAATTATTTACCCTTAGCATTTTATAATTGATTAGATACCCTTTTTCAAAATTTCAAACATCTTTCTTTCCTTCAAAATCTTAAACATGTACTTTTTTAAACGAAATGTTGTCTCTGCACGTGTAAACACACTCCCTCAAATTATTATTAAGTGAAGGAAGGTATACTATTTTTCTCTGGATAGATGGAACTCAGAAAATTTGAGCTGTCCAGAGATGAATAAACCAATTTTTCAGAAACTTTTAGCTGAAAAGGACATTCACTATTAAACACACATTCATTCATTTGTCTAATCCAAACTGTACGACTCAAACTTATTTAATTCGAACGATCTAAACTCAAAAAAAATTCGCTGTTTCCGACTTCAAACCATTTCAAGAATATCGGCGTCAGGGTTCAGATTGGTAAACAAACTGATCGTTGCCAACGGGGAGAAAGAAATAAAGATCTTTTTGCGCCACGCATAAGCGTTTTATATAGCATAGATTCCCGACTGGAAGTATAAGCCTAACTCTAATGATTTAGAAATCAATTATTAGGCCTCAAATAGAATGAAGACACTGTGTAATTAAAGTGTTTCAGTATAAAGAATTTGGAATTAATTTTTTGACGAAAAAATCTCTTTTTTATTAAAACAATGAAATAGTTGAAATAATTCAAAATGTGATTATTGGAATGCGTGTTTCTGTTGTCTCTTTTTAACTCACTTTCCCAGACACTCCAATCAAGTGAAGTCTTTTGGCGGGCTTCACAGGAAATTGCAGTGAAAGAAACCTTCCGCTTCGTTCCTGATACTTGTTATATAAGCGAAGGCTCGCCATCAGTTCAGCACAAGCTTGTGAATCCAGTAGCCACACTTGGACTGCAAACATGGTAAGAACAAAGCGTCTTTCTTTTTCGCTAGTCTTAGTAATATGTTGCGATGAGTGTACTTAGTAATCTATCGCGATCATTTGCGTGAACTCCGAATTATTACCATTTGACCATATACAGTCAAACCCCGGGATATAACGATCTCTTGATTATAATCTACTTTTCAAATGGTACCAAGCGAACTCCTACGTCACTAATGTATTTTCAGATGCTTGTAACTACTTCCAAAGGCAAGAAATTCTGCTATAGTGAACTAAAATTTCCACTTTTCGAGCTTAGTTTCAGCTCTTTAACGAAAAATCACTACTTATTTTCATACTTTAGATACAACGATCTCTTGGTTATAACGAACTTTTCAAATGGTACCAACCGAACTCCTACGTCACTAATGTATTTTCAGATGCGTTAAACCCCGGGAAATAACGATCTCTTGGTTATAACGAACTTTTCAAATGGTACCAACCGAACTCCTACGTCACTAATGTATTTTCAGATACTTGTAACTATTTTCAAAAACAAGAAATTCGGCTATCGTGAACTAAAATTTCGACTTTTCAAGCTTAGTTTCAGGTCTTTAACAAAAAAATCACTACTTAAATTCATACTTTAGAGAAATAGATTAAGTACAATTAATTTAACTGTTTAATTTTTATGAACAAATATTTATTTTAATTTATTATAAGCCCAATACTAATTGCGGTTTAGCGTAATTAATTTTTTCAACACAGAAATGCACAAGATTATAGGAAATCGTGGAAAGCCAATATTTGAAAAATCGAATATAGTGAACCCTCGGTTATAACGAATTTCTTGATCGGTCTGTTGAAAGTTCGTTATAATGGGGTTTGACTGTACTGCAACATTCGTAACGAATAAAAAAATATATATTTGTAGAATTATTAAAATATTTAAAGAAAAGAAATTAATTAGATAAAAATATCGTTTGGTCATAAAAGAAATTAATTTAAAAATATCGTTTGGTTGTAAAAGAAATTAATTAAAAAAATCGTTTGGCATTAATTCTTTTCCAAAGGTTATAAAAATAGTGTGGCAACGATATATTTGTCTTTTTGCTAACATCGCCTAGCAACGGAGAATAATAAGACGTTTGAACACGGAATTCCATGTCAATCAGTGATGTAAGTGTATGCGTTTGTTTTACATATTATTTTCGATAAAGAAGCTTAACCGCTTTTCACGCTATTCTCTTCCTCAATTACAGAACGCCTTCGTTATAATATCGTGGCGCGAATCTCTTTCTTTCACTAATTAAAAACCTTTACACTTGCATTTCTTGAGCAAATAATTTTTTCATTTGACTGAAACTCTCAAAACGAGGAACTGTTTATCACAGCAAAAAGTAAATTTCTTTCTTATGTAAATTAAATACTAGATTTACATTAATTATCTGTGGTGTGGAAGAGCAAGATTCTCACTGAATCAATGGAACGCAGTGAAACTGACTCGTTGCTCATTTCCGATTTGATTTCTATTGAAATACTATGGGCGATCATCATTAGGCTTAATGTTGGGTTCCATATAAATAATCACTCGATAACTAACTATTATATTATGCAGAATTAAGATTACATTTTAAGAAGCATTATTTACAATTAAAGATATGTGCAATTGAAGCAGTTCGTAATTAAATAGGCGTTTAGATGGCCCGTCGTCGTCTTTAGTCCTTGCGAAAAAAGCCAACGTCGTTAATACGTCTCGTATCGCGTTCCATCTGGTCTTCTGTTCTCAGCAGCTTGATGCTCTGACGTCACTGGCGTTAGCAGCGCCATCTACAGGTACTCGGCTGGTGGCCCACAATACGAATTTATTTATAGTGCCTGTTTTAAGCTATCGAGCTTATGCAAATTTGCATACAGTAATACCTCGGCTTAAGCCAACTCGAAGTTTTGCGGTTACTAATTTTCGAATCCCGCTTGAAATATTTCCCTTTTTATAATATAATGAAAATGCAAAATTTAAATTTAAAAAAAATTCATTTTTCTCTATTATGTGTCAGAAGCAATGCCAGAAACTGATAATGGCGATCTTATAATGGAAGAAGTTGTCAATCGTGATAGTCTCTTTCTAAATAATAGTGTTATTAGAACGTCGGATGCGGCAAATTTAAAAACAAAAATAAAATTTCGATGGCAAAACTGACTATTTTTTAAAAATTTCTCAAAATTCAGTAAATTACGTTTGAAGCCCGAAACAAACTTCATTAGAACGAAAATTGTTTGTTCTATCCGATGGTGCATTGATTGTTTTTCAACGATTATTAGAAAAGATACTACAGCCGTAAACGTGCCAAAAATGACCCAAACACTAGGTATAAAATTTTCTAGATTAAATTTTAAAATTCCTGCTTCGACGTTCATTGAGTCACCATCACGACTGCCTGTGTGTCAAATTTCATGGCTATAAGTGCGATAGATTCGTCTGTACATCGCGCGCACACGTGCACACACACAAACATTGCCTTTTATAAATACAGATAAACAACAGTATCCGGGAAAACTAGCTAATTTTATAACTAAATTTTAAAATTTTCGTGTCTAACCCCTATACTCCAGGGTACATTTAGGATTCTATAAAATTTTTACCCTAATACTTTTGTCACCCAATCGCCACCACTGTCAACAACCGATTTTTAATAAAAGCGGGCTTCACTTTCACCCAAGCGTCCGCTTGGCAGACATTACGATGCAATTAAAAACATGATGGTTCTGCATTTGTTGCATTTTTGTAGGAATGGTTGCTCGCTCTACTCGAAACAAAACCATGTTGTGCACATAATGAAAACAAGTGAAACCTTTGTATTAACCCTAATAACTAGAAAATGACCCACCATGGTACGATGGGTGCAAATTGCCTCTTCATTCGAGAGATTTCTCGTCAAATTTGACGTGTTTAAATAGATATATATGCGAGAGAAATGTTTAACATTAATTGAAAACAAATAAAATAAACATATGTTTCATGGCATTTATATATTTCATCATAATAAACTAATTCATAATTGTAAAGTATTAGATTATAGTAAAAATATATGCAAAATATGTACATAATAATTCAATAACCATAAAATTCTCACCTTGTCAAACGTAAGTCAAAAGTTAAAATTTTAAAGGAATTCTTTTTCGAAATTCTAATCAAAACAAATCACTTTTCCTCTTGTCAAACGTTGCCAAAAAATATTGTTAAATTATATCATCACGATTGCAATAAATAATCAGATGCATCGTGGCATCCAAATTATATCACGCGCATGATATACCACTGACGTGAATTGCTACTTTCTTTTAAAAAACGGAAATTAATATAAAATACAGGATTAATATAATTTAAAATTTCTCTGGAACTATTGATCATAGCGAGATAAATTTTACATCAATCGATAGAAAATGTTATTTCACTCTTTTAGAGCTATTAAATTTGAAATTAGAACGGCTATTTTTCTTTTAAATATAAAATTACTGAAATTTAGGTTCTCTAACATTGAAATAATACTGTTTAACGTTTCGCAGTGCTATGGCGCGAATTTTATTGTTGGTGACGTAAGAGCGTTACCGGATCAGTGAGAGACAGATCTGGGCTATTATATTAGTAATGCGCAATGTAAAATCAAAAATTTTAATACAAGCACTTGTTTCTTGTATATAATTATGATTACATGATAACTTTTTTTTCAGTATTTGAGAATCTGCACAATTCTCGGCAGCCTTTCTGTGGTCTTATTCCTGATCGTAGCAGACATTCCTGCCGCCTACACAGCTTTGGACCACAACAGTATGGAATCAGCAGAGGTACTTTGTCTTAATATTAATATAATAAATGCCATCAAATTTTTTGTTTCGTTCTGTGCTAAAGATTGAATTTTCAGAGATTTCCCGATTTTGTCTAAGATTATTCCTTTCTCCTACAACCAAGGAAAATTAATGTTGAAAGCTACGAGTTAAACAGTTCTGAATAATGCTGTTAATTCATATACAGTAAACTCTCACTATAAATATCCGCTGCAAAGAGAAATCCCTCTACAAAGATAAAATTTTGAGGTCCCTTTGTATTTGCAAAGAACATAAGGGGCTGTCCATAAATGATGTCACACTTTTTCTTCAATATTTTTGTCACCTTCCCCCCTTTGCCACAAAGTGTCACACTTCACCATACCCCCTCCCCCCTTTGTCACATGTCACGCTATATTACATAAACATATATGCAGTTCAGAAACAATGTACTACGTTATAGATCATATTTCAAATTTTATTTTTAATCTTTAACTATGTGTTTTAATGACATTTATGAGCAGGGGCAGGTTTTCTTCTAATGGTGAAGAATTTCTGCTGCTACCATATTTTCAGAACCTACCCTGAATGCCTTTTTCGAATATAAGTGGGAAAAAATCCCATGAAAGTTGTTTTAGTCCCGATTAAAAAAATACCCTCAAATTCTGGTAATTTCAAAATTTAATCTGCTGATTTTAAATGTTTTTATTTTAACCAAAATGTGTGATGTCACACTTCTTGTTACTCCCTCCCCCCCTTGTCACAAACTGTCACAATTTCACGAACCCCCTCCCTCCCTCCAAGTGTGGGATCATTTGTGGACGGCCCCTAATGTTAATATCACCTCAATATAACGATATTCTCTACAGAAATAAACCCCTGTACAACGATGTTTTTCAAAAATCTCAACACCATTTTCTTCCTCTGTAACAATATTTCTGTTTCCAAATACCGGGAAGTGAAAGGTCAAACCACCCAGAGAGTTTCCCTTCTCGGAAATGGATACAATAAGTCTACTTGAAGGCAACAGGTGTTACTTTGGTGATGACTCATGACTACCACAGAACATTTTAACAAATCAAATGCTTTGCTGCTTTTAGCGTGGTGATTCGAAGATTTCATGGGAGTTCTGTTCAATTTCTAATAATTCTGAGTTTCAGTCGAAAAAGTTGACATTCTTTCACTCACGTCTGAATTCTCAATTGAGATGGGAACTATCCTTTCCGGATAAACTGAACATAATTAAAGAAATTGATGATGGAGTCAAGCAGGTTGATGCGGCCAAGAAATACGGATTGGCGCAATCTACGATTGCAACTTTCTTGAAGAAGAGGAAGCAAATTGAAAAGGCTTGACTTTTTTACTTTCTCGTATACGAAGTATACAAAGAGAGAGTATTGAAATCGTCAAAAAATTCGAACTCGAGATTTTGACGAATCTCCACGTTTTAGACCTCCCTGAGTCCGAAAAACACAATTTTGGAATTGTGTCTGTCTGTGAACACGATAACTCTAAAACTATTAGAGCTACGGGGATGAAATTTGGTATGTGATCTTTACATATAATTTGTACGTTTCTATCAAATTTTGGACAAAATCCATCTACAGGAAGTCTGTCTGTCCGCGTTCATGTGAACTCTATAACTCAAAAATTTAAATAGCTAGATGGATAAAATTTGGTACACAGTTTTATCATCATGAATGTAGGTCCGTATAAAATTTTTGGCCAAATCTGTCAAAGGGTTGACTGTGTGTCGGTCTGTATAATTTACTTTTGAAAAGAATCCGCTATCTCCACGCTCATGAGTACTGGAAGCAATCTTCTGTGCACGCGAAAACTATGGAGCGAATTGCGTCAGTTTGTCCTTGAGCCGGTAAGAGCGGAAAATCGGTACACATCTCTTTGAATTTGATTCTTTACCTAGATATATTTCAATCACTATAATGAAAAACCTTCTGATAGTCATTGGATGCTGGGTAACAGTAGGTTTGAATTTTTTAGTCACGCGGGGGAAGGGGAAACGGCACCTTTTTGGGGAAGTATACGAGAAAGTTTAGGGGAGAACACTCCCGCTGGTTTAAAAATGTATATTGTTGTATTGAGCCCAAATTAAAAGAACCAAAATTTAGGCTTTTTTATATCATAATTATATCGTCCTTCGATATAACAATACATCCCTCAATAACATTATCTTTATTTCGTCCCCAAAGTATTGTTGTAACGAGGTATTACTGTATTAAATAACTACCCACCAGTGGCCTACAGCAGAGGTTCCCAACCTGTGGTACGCGTACCTCTGAGGATACATGGCGTACAAGTTGGGGGTACGCGAAAGTAACGCTGGTAATGGCGGAAAACTCAAAACAAGGGATTGAAATGGGAAAAAAAGTTATAGAATTTTGTGTCTTTAAGTTCGTGGGAAGAGTATACACGTTCGAAAGCCTGTTGGTTAGCAGTGAAAGAAGAGCACCAAGAACTAAGCATGAAAGCAATAAAATATTTAATACTCTTCCAAGAACACAAAACTTGGAGAATCAGCATTTTCGTCTTCAAATATTGCAGTAAGCTTGACATGAGATTATATCTGTCTTCATTTGAACCTAATTTTCCATGCTCTTCCATTGGAATAGCTGATTATGACGATGAGTAAATTCGTCGCTTAACTAGGGATGTATAATCCACGATTTTTTGAGTAACAAATATTTTTGCTATTGCTATTTTTAAATATCTATTCGAAATAACTTTTATTTCAATCACACTTTTAATTTTCAAAAAGTCTTATTAAGTATAAATAAAGTGCTGTAAAAAATTCAAATAAAAAAACCATTATTACTTCTACTTATTGTTTAATACTTCTATCAAGTTTTATTGTTTAGTTCTTTGTATTGTCAACAGATGGCGCCAGCAAAAATTCTTGTTGAAAGAGATGTTGGAACTTGAGTTCACGGGTCACAATCACAATCAATAGTAATCAAATAATAGTAATCAGAAGTCATCCTTCGACGTCGCAGTTTTCGGTGCGATCACAGTATGGGATCTTTACCGCGGCTGTTCTTTTTTCATACAATTACCGCGAATCTGTCAATCAAAGAGAAAAACGAATACTTGCTCCTTTGAGTTCCCGACCAAGCTTCGAATTACAAAAGCGACGTTATCATTCGAGAACAGGAGGGGTGATTCACAGAAAGACGTCTTAAACCGCGATGGGGGGAATGCGAAATGTGATATAATACCAGACGAGTTGGGGTATGGTGATCTGCGCGGTGAAGCGTGACCTGCGTATCTGGAAGGTCACCGGTGTTTCTCCTGGGTGGGTTGTGTTGATGCCTCCTGAGTGGGAGAGGTAGTTCATGCTTTTGATGGCGCCATCTGTTGACAGTGTATAGAACAAAAAAATAAAATCTCGCCAAATTGTATTAAAAAGAAAAGAAATTAAAATTTAAAAAACGCTTTGCGTACATTTTATACAAAGACTGAATCATACCTTTTTACTTTCTCGTATACGAAGTATACAAAGAGAAAGTATTGTAATCGTCAAAAAATTCGAACTCGAGATTTTGACGAATCTCCACGTTTTAGACCTCCCTGAGTCCGAAAAACACAATTTTGGAATTATGTCCGTGTGTGTCTGTCTGTGAACACGATAACTCGAAAACTATTAGAGCTACGGGGATGAAATTTGGTACGTGGTCTTTAAACATAATTTGTAGGTTTCTATCAAATTTTGGACAAAATCCGTCAACGGGAAGTCTGTCTGTCTGTATGTCCGAAGTCATGCGAACACCATAACTCAAAAACTTGAATAGCTACATGGATAAAATTTGGTACACTGTTTTATCGTCATGAATGTAGGTCCGTATAAAATTTTGGGTCAAATCCGTCAACGGGCTGACTGTCTGTCGGTCTGTATAATAGCATACTTGTTCAACTCCATGCGCATGCTTAAATGCCTGTGCAAAGAAGGGATACTCCGAAAACTTGGCAGTTTGAAAAAAACCAATTCTGGCGGCGAGATTTCGTAGGGAAGCAAACATTTAGGGCGTCTCGTTTTACTTGCGTATTGGAAGCAATCTCTGCGCATGCGCAAGCTATTCTCCTGTTTTCTTCTCCGCCGCGGAACATGTATTGCTAGAGTTCGATAAAAAAATAAATATTGCGAAGTTTTAATACATACGTATCTTTTTGAATATGATTCTTCACCTCAATATTTTACTATCACTATAATCAACAATGAAAAACCTTCTGATAGTCATTGCATTCTGGGTTACAGTTGGTTCGAGCTTTTTATCAACGCAGGGGGAAGGGAAATGACAAATGTTTGAAAAGTATACGAGAAAGTTTAGGGGAGGCCACTCCCGTTGGTTTGACAGTAGTATTCATCACTGGTATTTGTGATTTTTTTAAAATATTGCGTAGAAAATAACAGTTCGCCAAGTAATTCGTAATCCCTACGCTTAACATGCAGCACCACCTATCTCAATTTTTTGAAATTTCAAAGAGGAAGGAAATACTCAATTTTTCGCCACCAATAACGGATATATCTGAATTTTTTAACATATGATATGAACAAAAGACTAAAAGTTCTAACTAGATGTGAAAAGAATTTTAGAAATATTCGTTACTGGTTGCTAAAAAATTGAGTACTGTGGATTTCACTTAATGTGATCACTTCATGACTTGGAAATTTTGATAACATTAACCGATTTATAACAATAACCGAATTGGGTAAAATCAACTATATTTTTATCACATCAAGGAATGAGAAACAAAAAGGAAAAAAACACACTTGCCTCAGGGCTATCTACAATTTATTTCAAAAATAACAATTTAAAAAAATTATCAATTGTTGCTTGACGACAAAATTGTTGCTTGACGGCTCCTTAAAAGTTCGTTTATATATTGGTCATATTCGTATTATTTTTTTAAAATTTATTGAACGATGCTGCACGCCGCGTTTCAAAATATCAAGGGCTTGCCTCATTTCGGCGTTCGTTGGAGGGTTTTCATCAACACATTCGTCCCCGTCGGAATCATCAACTTTTATTGCTTTGTCTTGCTCACAAACAGCTTGGCAAATTTCCAAGTCTGTTGGTGTGGCAGCTACTGGAATGTCCTCGTCAATGGACATCCACTCTTCCTTTTGCATACATTCAGGAAGTTCAATGACAATTACCGACGGTCACGTCCCTGCCCGCTAAAATGGCGACCTTCAAAGAGAAGTCATGAAAGATAAACACCGAAATTCTTGGAATGTGTGGGGGAAAGTGGCCCCCAGATGTTTCCTTACAAGTGGAGCGATAAATTCTACGAACGCCAATCGTTAACGCTGGTTGAAAATGAGGGATCGGTCAATGCTCTACTTCAAAACTGATAACATTAAACGATGTAGTGATCACACTAAACGAATAATTTTGTGTATGTTTGAATACGTAGGTTCGGGACCAGAGGTTTTTGATAATATTAAGCGAATGATAACATTAACCGCTATCCCAATAAGCGGAGTCTATTGTATTTCATTCCTCTTTGAAATTTCAAAAAAAATGAGATAGGTGTGTTGCTTGCTAAGCGACGAATTGTTAGCTTTCATCATAAGTTAATGAGAAATTATTTCAATGCTGTTCCCATTTCTTAGGACATTGAACTTAGGAAACATGGAACTATTTCAAGAAAATCCAATAAAATATGAAATCAAAAATCAATCCTACAAACCTTATTAAATTAATTTGGTTATATGGCTTTTGAGTTAAACTAAGCTCTTATCACTATTAATACGGGATTCAAATGAAAAAAAACAGTTATAGAATGTTGTTCCCCCAAATTCATGAACTTAGGAAACATGGAATTATTTCAAGAAAATCCAATAAAATCAAAAATCAATCCTATAAACCTTATTAAGTTTATTTGGTTATATGGCTTCTGAGTTAAACTAAGCTCTTATCATTATTAATAAGGGATTCAAATGAAAAAAATAGTTATAGAATGTTGT
>BGPR01002879.1:0-11387 GCA_013235015.1 Araneus ventricosus | reverse complement strand
GGGATTCAAATGAAAATAAAAATAGTTATAGAATGTTGTTTCCCCAAATTCATGACAAATGTGAGAGCCTACTGGGTAATAGTAAAAATAGAGTACCAAGAACCACACCACACCACCACCACTCAGTGTTAAAGGAATAATAGTGGAGAATGGGGTAAAATCGGGTAGTGGGGTAAAAACCGGGTACCCTTGATTCTGGCGCTATTATTTTTCCTATCTAGCAGACAGATACTGAATTACACTGTACTAGTCAGGAAACAGGAACAGTCACAGTGGCGTGTAGCAGCTGTTGAATTCACAGATTCTGTGAAGGTTTATTTGTTTCAAGATGTCAACTCTCTAATGTTCGTTTGATATTAAACTACCCTTAATTAAAAATGATTACAGTTATAAAAACTCTATTTAGTCCAGCTTATTATATGTTTGCTAAGGATTCATACCCTATCGAACGATCTGGATTTACTCCAATAATTACGTGAGACTATTTCGTTTTTTATAACCTCTGCATTAGGGGTCAAACCGGGTCCTCCAAGTGGCGTAAGACCGGGACAGTCAGTATTGATTATTCCTCCGATTAAGACAATAAAAACACATCACAGACGTTGGTTGTTTATATTTTAATGGTGAATTTTCTAATTCAAATAAAGAAGAATGGTTAATCTAATGTAAAAACTGTCTTAGCTGTGCCCACGAAATCTGCAGTGGCGCGGAGGAAGAAGACAACTGCTTTACATGTGAATTCTGTAACTAATATTCTTAAATTGTCATATAAAAAAATGATTGCAACTTTTCCACTGAAAATAGAGTTCCCCTAATTTCCCATAACGTTAACATGTGTACCCGGTTTTACCCTACTAGTGGGACTTTTTTTTAAATAAATAAAAAAAACGAAACTGTGAATTTTCTGGAAAGATATATTGTCCTCCGCTAGACAATGAATATGTTAATAAAATTTGACAAGCTCTCTGTCCAATATTGTAGCTAGAACAGGCCTACGAACCTTTTACCCCACTTTCCTTCTATAATGAATACCTTTCGAGAACACCAAACTTGTGGAAAGAGAACTCTGGCCTTTTACGATTACACTGGGCAACAAATTTTCAAAAAGTTCCTGCTTCCGAGATGAATGTAGTCAATTTCTAATTAATTCAATGTGCTGAACACGAATATGACAAAGAAACAGCTGAATTGGCTACGGTTTTTTGGTAATGCGTACGCATTGTTTAGAAAAATGTATATACAGTCAGTATCTGTTATATGGTCAGCTCAGCGGTCCAGAAAAATCAGACCATAAGCGGGGTGACCATATATGCGGGACAATACTACACTATTTAATTGTGGCAGGGTTATATTCACCTATCAGAATATAGTGCTCATAAATGAATAATTAAACTTTTAAGAGCATTTTAAAACTTAATTCGCGAAGTAAAAACTGCAGTAAGAAATATGCAATATTTTTAGTGAAATTTATTAGCTTACCTTACCAATCTAAGTACAGTACGCATACGTACGTGCATCCATATTCATTGCACTTATTTAAAATATTCAGATATACAAGATTGCCTGCTTTGCTTGGTTGTTAACACAACTTTTTCTAAGTCCCTAATAGCATTTAAATGTTCATCTGCTGCTTCGGAATTAGTAAAAAAAACACCTGAGGTCGTCTATGGCTTTAAGCGCATCTGATGTTGATACTGATTCCTTTTCACATTCACTGTCATCCTCATCATCGCTTCCTTCGGCATTAAAATTTAACACATTAGAAACAATATCTTGTATTGAAGCTTCACTGTTAGTAGCGAGATCTTCATCAATCTTTGCATACAGATTTTTGTCTGGAATTGCATAACCGCGATTTCGAAGTTTTTCCACTATTTCAGTTAAGGGGAGATCTTCATCGTCGTCTTCCACTAATTCTTCAGATTCTGGAGAACTGTGAAATCCAGCATGTCGGAAGCAATTTGCAATAGTTTTCTGTGACACCATATTCCAACTTTGGTCGATATAAAAGATTGCATTTAACACAGACACTTGCAATTGTTCTTTTCGGTCAATAGCAGAGATCATGTCTTGCAGAAGAAGCTTTCTATAGGTAGCCTTGAAGTTTTGGATTATGCCTTCATCTAAAACTGCAATACACACGCGCTGTCTGGATGCGAGAAAACGAGTTCAATTTATTTCAAGCCATCAACAGTGCAGTGAACAGTACAGTTGTCTACAATTAATGCAACTTTCCTTTTCTGTTTTGAAAAATTTAGATCCCATCTCCTAAGCGTTTTTTTTCCCAGATGTCCGCCGTCATCCATGCTTTTGAATTCGCAGCGTAGAAGAGAGGCAAAGATTTGCAATTTTTCATACACCGAGGCTTAAGAAATTTTCCAATCACTAAAGGAATTACTTTCTCCGATCCATCCATGTTTGTAGCTAACAATACAGTTAAGCGTTCTTTACTTTTCTTTCCCCCTACACATTTTTCACCTTTGAAACACAGAGTTCTGTCTGGCAAGGTCCGATAAAAAAGTCCGCATTCATCAACGTTGAAGACGTTGGCAGATTCATATCTTTCGAGAATGTCCCGCAACACTACATCTTTCCATTCTTTTACGGAACTACTGTCAAAATCAGCAGTTTCTCCGCACAATTTTTTAAAGGATGGGCTATGCCTTGAATTAAACCGCTGTAGCCAGCCATTGCTAGCAACGAAATTTGACTCGCCAAGTTCATTAGAAAATTCCAAGGACTTTTCTTTCAAAACATTCCAAGATATAGGAGCATTTTACGATCGTGCTTATTTAATCCATGACAGAAGAGCCTTATCCACATTCTCATAAGGTGAGGAGCGCTGACGTTTTCTTTCTTGATTACAGATTTGAACATTTGAGGTGCAAAGTTTGGGCTGCTAAAATGTTGTTTAATGTCGTCCGGGGTATCGAATTTGCTTTGGCGAAAGCATCTTTTGAAAGATTATAATTTTGAGACTTTTCAATCAATTCATTTTTTCAGCAAATGATAAATTCTTTCTTTTCGAAGCCATATTGAAACCAGCGGGAGTGTTCTCCCCTAAACTTTCTCGTATACTTCCCCAAAAAGGTGCCGTTTCCCCTTCCCCCGCGCGGCTAAAAAAATTTAAACCTATTGTTACCCAGAATCCAATGACTACCAGAGGGTTTTTCTTTATAGTGATTGAAAAATATCTAGGTAAAGAATTTCAAAGAGATGCGTAACGATTTTGCTCTCTTACCGGCTCAAGGACAAACTGACGTAATTTGCTACTCCGTAATGAAATTCCGTTCCGTTCTTCCAGTAGGCATGCGCGTGGAGGTAACGGATTCTCTTCAAAAGTAAATTATACAGAACGACAGACAGTCAACCCTTTGACGGATTTGGCCCAAAATTTTATGCGGACCTACATTTATGATGATAAAACTGTGTACCAAATTTTATTCATCTAGCTATTCAAGTTTTTGAATTATAGCGTTCACATGACAGCGGGCAGACAGATAGACAGACTTCCCGTTGACGGATTTTGTCCAAAATTTGATAGAAACCTACAAATTATGTGTCAAGTTCACATACCAAATTTCATCCCTGTATCTCTAATAGTTTTTGAGTTATCGTGTTCACAGACACACACACAGAGAGACATAATTCCCAAATTGTGTTTTTCGGACTCGGGGAGGTCTAAAACGTGGAGATTCGTCAAAATCTCGAATTCGAATTTTTTGACGATTACAATGCTTACTCTTTGTATACTTCTTATACGAGAAAGTAAAAATGAACGTTCTTATTCGTCACATATGATCCAAATGAAACAAATTTTCCTTCACTCTTTTCGTCTCAATTTCAACGTACTTTTCAAACAGGAAGAGATAATTTCAACCAATAAACAGACAGATATCCACCTGTTGTCCTTGGGGAGAAAGATAATTGAGGGTGTGGGTAACGCCGACGATGATTCCAACGCAAAACAGAAATGGGGGGGAGGGTAGGGAAGTCAAGGCGTGAATTCTGGTCCTCTCCGGGGTCGCACGGACTTTTTTTTTCTTCTTGTCAATCATTTTCAGTGTTGCTCCCCTCCTCAAGAAATGTTACAACAATTACTATTTTTCAAAAAAAAAACAAAAAAAAAACCGATAACCTCATTGAAAAGATAAAAAAAATGACCATATAACCGATAACCAGGAATATAAAATGACTATATAAGCGGTGCGCTTTAACACATGTTGCCTATTAAGTTAGACGGGACTTTAGAAAACTGACCATATAAGCGGGGTGACCTAATAAGAGGGTGACCATATAGCCGGTACTGACTGTATGTACATATATTATAATACATGTTAGGAATACCTTAATCTGCTTCAGACTTCCGATTTCTTTTGGCCTGTCGCTTGTAATGGACGAGGGGAGCATCTCTGATGAACATCCAACAGCAGTGAGCCAACATTGCCGTGGCCCAATTCCCCTGGTACGGTTTTCCCATGTTGGCAATGTTCTGAAGAAAACGTTCGCCGTTAAATATTATTTAAACATAATAATAAATAATTAAATAATATAATAAACATAATAAAATATATTATGTAATATAATGCGTTATATTAGAGCACCTTCATAACACAAAAAACGTAAATATCTCTGCAACGAGAGCCAATCAGCGTTTTTCAATGCGATATTCGTGTTCAGCACGTTAAATTCAATCAGAATTGGGTACTTTCACCTAAGAAGCAATTTCATTGTTGCCCAGTGTTAATGGCAACAAATATCTCAGTTAGGTTGTTTAGCTTGATGTAGTTCCTTCCATACATCAGATTTTATGTCTTCTTTTTTCAAATATTAGTTATATTAGCGTCTCGTTTTGAAGCAACACGAGGGCTATTTTGGGACGGACCTCGTAATTCTGAACCTCGGTCAGATGACGGGGACGACACCCGAGCTCGCACCCTCCTCTCAAAACTTCCGCACCACACCAACGGGAGGACGGTTGGCCCACTACGTATGATTTAGCGTGCAGCAAGCCCAACACACGACGGATCTTCAGTGCAATCGGGTTTCGAACCTTCAACCCTTCGGTCCCAAAGTCGGGACCTTACCACTAGGACACCGTGGCCTCTATCCAAATTTTGTAAACTTCAACTGCATCCAACAAGCTTAAGGATCGCATCGGAAGTGTCTTCCGTTGAGTAATTACTAACTTTAATTATAAGGTAATGCAAAATTAGTTCAACACTATTTTTAAATGTTTGAGCGTGCTAATGGTAATAAATATTAATGCTAATAAAAATGAAATAAAACGTAAAATCGAAAATGAATTCTACAAATGTCATTGACTGTTTGATTTTTTAAACCCTTAACATTATCAATGAAAATTCCTTTATGGAATGTCTTGGAATGGAACCACAACATTTGCGCGGTATGGAGTGGTCGTGAGTGACCGGCTATACTGTTGGTGGATCGCTAAGACGTGACTGCTTCTCAAATGTGGATTTCATTCATTTGGTAATTTCAAATATTTTCTGAAATTGCAGCTGCTTTTAATGTCCACTGCATTTCAGTAGAGAATTAATTTTATTGCTCTCCCTATGTAAAGAGCTAATTTTATTGCTCTCCCTATGTTTGTTATATTGTTAGCTAGCAGTACGCGCACGGCGTTGCCCGTGGAATCAGGACTTCAAAAAAGTGGGTGAAAAAAGTGCCCACAATGGCACGAAAATCAAAACAAAAAAATGCACATTATTGATATTCCCGCTTATTTTTCTTTGCGAATGACGTCACCTGCCGCGAAGAAGGTCACGTTGCAACAATGCATTGTGGGATGGTCCGGAGAAGTTCTCACTGTTAAAGCTCGCTACGAAAAAACTGTTTGAACCGATCAGGGAAAAATTTATTTTTAAAAAACGAAAAAAGATATTTTAATAGTTCTTGTTTTAAATCCGACATAAACGTTCCATTTATAGGCTGAAAAAAAATGAAAATTATAGATATGTTAGAACGTCAGATGCGATAATTTAAAGAAATCTTTATTAAAAATTACCATAAAAGTGACTATTTTTCAAATTTTTTTTCAAAATTCAGTACATTACGTTAGAAATTCAAAATTAACTTCATTAGAACGGAAATCGCGTGCTCTTTCCGATGGTGTATCTATTTTTGTCGTAAAGTTTTCCGAAACCATGCTATTGAGAAATTAGTGCGAAAAATCACCCAAAACAACACAAAACACTAAATAAAAAATTTTCTAGATTAAATTTTAAAATTTCGGCTTCGAGCTGCATTCAGTCACCATTAAGACTACCTATGTGCAAAATTTCAAGGCTGTAAGTGCGATAGATTCGTCTGAACATCGCACGCAGACACACACACGCACACACAAACATTGCCTTTTATAAGTATAGATATATTGAATTAATTGGCCAAATTTTACGATCTCCTTTTGTTATATTTGTCTTAAATGACTACAGCTGTTTATGATACAGATACCTATTTTTATTTCGATATTATATATTTTTTTCTATGTTTTAACTATTTATTGTAAATATTCGTCCCTATATTCTAGCCTCGACTGTGCTGTTTATTCTTTGATTTGTTATATGGTACCGTGTTAATTTGTGGCTTCCTGTATATTTTTCTTATTTTCTTTCCTTTTATTACTTTACTTTAAGGAGACATACGACTCTTAAACCTCGAAGAAATGGTGGAAAACTGTCAAATTCGATATATTATATCTTTGAAACAATGCAATTCACGAACTCACTTTTTTTTTCTAGAAAAATATCTGTTCTTTCTCCTAAAGTACACACATTTTCAAAACTTCATATTGGTATGTATTCATTTGAGAGAGTAATTAATATGGGTATAATTTTTAGAGGAAAAAATGAGATAGTTACCTAGCGCGCTTGATTACGGATAAAATATTTACCTAAACACAATATTTTGGGTATCTAAGTAATCCAAACAGTCTTTTTAAGAAACTAAACCACAACTTATTAAAATTTAAATTTAATTTCTATTTTATATACGAATTTAAAATAAAAATGTCAAAAATAGTTAAAATTTCAACATTTCTAACTCCCCCCAAACAATTTCTTTGGAGAAATATGTACAAATATTAACCTAAACACAATATTTTGGGTATCTAAGTAATCCAAACAGTCTTTTTAAGAAACTAAACCACAATTTATTAAAATTTAAATTTAATTTCTATTTTATATACGAATTTAAAATAAAAATGTTAAAAATAGTTAAAAGTTCAACATTTCTAACTCCCCCCAAACAATTTCTTTGGAGAAATATGTACAAATATGTGGTTTAATTTGTAGAACATAGCAAAATACGTATTCGGTAAAAATGTTATGAAAAAAATATTCAATAGTTCTTGAGATATCGTGCGCGCAATATCAAAAAACACATTTTGAGATAAAGCGCTTTAAAAATATGGCCATATTCAGTGTTTACGTTGAAGAACTGATACATTTTCCTTCATAATTTCATAATTACGGGAATTTTTAACGCGGATTGTTTTAAATTGTTCAGAAAAGACAGGAGATAATATATATGTGTTTCATAAAATCGAAAATTTTCGAGGTTTATCAGTCGTGTGCCCCCTTAATGTTATTTAGTTATTAATCAAGAAACTGTATAGGAAAGTTTGAAATTGTGTATAGAAAAATTTGAAATCGTGACAAGAAATTGTGTATAGTTTGTTTTAGCCTTTATCTTTATCAGCGTACCTTGTTTCAAATTTTTGTGGTCGAATATCGAATTTGCTGGCGTTCTTCGGAACTGTCAATGGCTCGAAATTTGTATGTCCCTAAGGACAGGTCAAATTACTAGTTATTATTATTCTAGGAAAATCCCTGCGAGGAGAACCACGAGTACGTAAAATGAAAAGCCGTCAAATAAGTAAACGAGATCCAGAGTTGCCATATTGGCCTTTTTAAGGCCAAATTATGGAAATTTGGCCTTTTTTCAAGATCTTGACCTTAGAAATTTTCATTTGGCCTTTAATTCATTTTTGCCTTCTTTGCCTTCATTTTCGTTAATGACTTTTAGAACATTTTTTAATTACTTATTCTATTGTCTTTTAATAAATTTTTGAAATTACACATTTCAAATTATATATAATGAGCTGTCAAACGGAATAGCTCCTGAACAGAACAAGGATGTTCTAAATTTCTTTCACTTCAATTTTTGTTTAATAATAGAACATTCAACATATGCCTATGAAGTGGGATTCGTTTTCATGAAGGGTAGCTGTTTTTCTAATAGCAAATGACGTTTTCAATCAATTTGTCAAATTTGGTCTTATTTTGATATTTTGATGTGGCAACCCTGGCAGATCTCACTTCCCTAATGGGTACATAATTCGTGTGGGGCTGCGTCACCGCCACTCCGATGACGGGACGTACCTTTTGCTAGAGGGGTTGCGCCGAGGCAGTGATGGCTATTAAGACTCCATGTTGAGTTCCCGATTGCGTCGTGATGGTCTTCATTCAATTAGTTATATTAACGCCCCGATTTGAAACAACACGATGGCTATTTTGGGACGGATCTCGTCATTCTGAACTGTGGTCAGATGACGAGGACGACACCTAAGCTGGCACCCCCTCTCCAAACTTCCTCAATACAACAGCGGGAAGACGTTTGACTCTCTACGTACGATTTAAAGCGCAACAAGCCCAATACACGACGGATCTTCAGTGGAATCGGGTTTCGAGCCTGGAACCCTCCAGCTCGGAGGCCGCCACGTAACCACTAAGCCAACGCGACCTCCCTTCATCCAATTCAGTCACAGATGCTTAGGCAGGGCGGAGGTAGCTAACTTGCGATTATTCTAGGAAAACTTTCTACTGACTGAATTCTTCAAAATTTCTTTTGTTTTCTGAGTGTGTGTTTCTCATGCTAAGCATTCTTTCGCAGAATTCTGAAGCCAAGTTTTACCAGGATGGAATGCATCGCGGATACCTCAAGAAATTGAGCGACGACCAAGTGTTGCCTTACCCTGTTTCCAACGACGGTTTCCAACGGCACAGGAAATCCGAAAAGAAGCAGTGCTACATTTTAATTGAGAAGGTAAAAACGCTTAAAGCGTATATCACACGGAGAGCTATCGTACGCTGTTTTAGTGAGCTTGAGCGCAATGCCACTCACCGAAAGCGTTTGCAACACGTGACGCATTGAGACAACCTGTCAGACAGGATTTCGGTCATCGTTGGGGCGAACTACGTCACAGTCAAAGTCACACCGGATTGGTTTGAATGATCGCTGTTGACGATTTTCGGTCAGCAACGCGTGCATTTTGAAGCCGGTTGAATATGACCCACGATTTCCGTTATCTTGTCTAGCCGGTCACATGCTACAAACTTTTGGTGAGTGGCATTGTGCTCATGCTCACGAAAACAGCGTACGATAGCTCTCCTTGTAATATACGTTTTATTGGATCTCGTTGTAAACTCTGTAGAACATGGTTTATACGTTTCTCATTTGTACTTCGCTTAAATTTATACGTCTTTTCATCACAGTCCCGAATTATTTGTATCCATCGTAATAATAAATTGCTTCGTTTGTATGATGCAAAGCTACAAATATACGGCGTTTCCCCATATCTGAAATTCAGAAATTTTCTGCCTCAGACATTATTTCCCCGTCCCCATTAAGGACAAAAACTTCTCCAAGAAAGCAAGGAAGGGTAACATCCTCTCTGCCATTTCCAAAAAAAACCTACCTGTGTGCACATAAATCGTATAATTAGTACTCAAGATATGCAATTAAGGTATCATTTTTCTCACTTTCATGACAAATGCTTGGTTTTAAATTTTAGTAATTGTTTCCATGCTATTTAGTAATATAATTTTAGTAATAATATATATTTAAATACCTCAATGCTAGCTGACGAATAGAGGAGTCTTTGCATATGTTTTGCAGGTCATCTCACAAGAGAATCTTCATTTCGGTTGAAGTGAATATTGTTACGAAAATCGTTCTGTGGGTGTATGGTGTAAACAGTCCAACACGCAGGATAATGGAGGTTTATTCACAAATATGCAGAAAAACACGTAGCACAGGTAACAGGAAACAATAGATCGTGCACAGATTAGCAACGTAAACAGACAACAATTCACGGGTAATAACAGTTCAGCACTTTGAGATTTGGCAACACAAACAGTCAGCAAATCACTAATAACGACAATAACAGCACCTTCAATAGCGCTCAGCTCACCGGCTTTCTAGCTCGCACTGCAAACGAAACTCCAAAGTCGTTCCAGTCGATCAACACACCTTTCTGATCCAAGCGTAGCCCTTAAATACTCTCCCCGACAGGCCGTGACGTCATATGGAGTTTTCTCGTACATTCAAGCGTATTTTCTTTCCTAATAGGGATATCAGGAAAAGGGTCGCATTTTCTGGAATCATCGATTGGTCGCCAAGTCGCCAAAATGGTCGCCAATGTCAGGGGTCCAGGCCCGGCCATTCCAAACTTACCCCTGTAAAACTGTCTTCCCAAATATAAGACTAATGAGGAAGCAAAGCGACATTACACTTTTGCAACAATATATTGGGAATTTAAAATTCGAATAAGTATAGCTATTATTGTAGAGAAACGCTAATTTTAAAAGGAAACAGGAGCTATCAAATATCTTCATGAATATTTATTAGTTGTCAATTTTGACATTCACAAATATTCAGCAATATACTATCTTAAAAATTTATTATATACTATATTGTACTTATAAAACTTATTACTACCTCTGTCCCATATTAATAGCAGCAAGTGGATATTTAAACGGGAATTATTGGCGAATGCAACTGTAAGTTACGTTGCAGCGGAAAATTGCGAAGTCTTCAATCAAAATCAATGTTTCATGACATGTGACACTTGTTTTGATACATCATTCAATTTTTAGGTTAACCTAATTATTACGAATTATAACTATTTTTCTAATTTCATCCGCTGATCGAAATCAATTGTTTTATTTCAGTTGAATATCAACCCATTGTAATAATAAGATGAAAAAAAGAGAGTTTTCAAGCAAAGATCGAGATGCGATTGCCCAATTGATTAAGCTCACGCATATAGGGAAAGCAAAGCTTCGCAGCCAAGGGATTCTACCTATAAGTTTAAAATGCAGTAACGAAATTATTGAAAAATCCACAAACTATCTGAACACTCAAAATAAAAATTGGGAGTAATATTTTTAATTTATTGTTTAATTTAATCGATTTTTTTATAAGAAATGTTGCGTTCTATATTTATTTCCTTTTGCTACTATTATTATGGGACAAATTAAATTCACCAACTGCTACTATTATTATGGGACAAATTAAATTCATCAACTGCTACTATTATTATGGGACAAATTAAATTCATCAACTGCTACTATTATTATGGGAAA
>BGPR01002878.1:122577-146072 GCA_013235015.1 Araneus ventricosus | reverse complement strand
TCAAATTATCTCAAATTCGTTCATTGGTAAGGATATTTTCATTTGAATTATCTCAATGGTATATCACTGATAAGGGTATTTGCATTGAATTGTTACAAATATTTTTGACATTTATTTTTCCGATGAAGAAAGATATTTCTATTTTCAAAAATGTCACATTTTTGTTAATGAGGTGTCACGGTTTAAATAAATGTAAAACCTTACCCGCTTCCGGAAATGACAAAACACCGATGAAAATTAGAGACATTATTAGTACTGAACGATTAGCCATGCTGCTTGGATCAGATTGCTGTGCCAATGTTTTGTTCCAAGTTGTTTCTCCTTTTATTAGCCTGCGTCAACAACTAAAAAGTTTTCCTCAAAAACCATTAAAAATATGACTTAAGCAAAACTGTCCGATATTGGCAGGAAACCAAGTATTCTAAGACAAATAATTCGTTCAATGTATTTCTTTGTCACTGTGAGTATTCTTTACTGGATGGATTTTATATGCCACAACTGTAATGACTCGTTTTCAATGTTAAAAAAGCCTTATATTGCTTACTCATGTGAGATACAGGTGTAATTAACAGTCAGTAAAAACTTTTGTATTTCAAGGTTTAAAAAAATCAAAACAAGATAAAAAAAAAAAGGCATAATTAATTCAATGAAACAGCAAATTTTTCTTTCTAGTAGTATTATCAGTATTGAATAATCTGAGAGTACTCTAAATCTGTGAGTAGCATATTTTTCAAAGATAGATAAATCAAAAACAAACAGAGAATTGATTGTAATCAGAAATGAATGCATGGTCATGGTCATGGCTGTTTTTTTCCCTACAAATATTGTTTCCCCAACAAACGTAAATCTGTTTTGAATCCTCTCTTGTTGAATTAAAACTTTCAGCAGTTTGGTTTGAATAAAAACGCGAGAATTCTTATGCTTATAAATTAAAACAGATTAGCATGATATTTGTTTTGCAAAAGAAAAAATAAAACGAAATAAAAAACAGAAACGATAAACGATTGAATAGCACACCAAACTGATAAATTAAACACCAGAAACATATATTTTCGTCTTGCCCGTATTTGAATAATAATGAAAAAAACGGATAAAAGTGAATCAATATTTTCCCCCAACAAACGTAAATGTTGCGAAACACCGTACGACAAAAAAAAGAAAGAAAAATGCAGGAAAACGATTTTTTTTCAATTGTTAATAAATCCAAACACAGGAGCTCGCTCAAAAAGAAATACCAACTTCCGTTAAATAAATTTTAAAAAATGCAACACCTGATGCGAAAACTAATAATAGGAGAAAAAAGAATCCGCCGTGAATGAATTCACCATGCTGCCAATAGATGGCAGCACGTCAATTCATTCATTTTGACGTTTTTAATTAATATATTTTTAACAAATTATAATTTCGAAATTTAAATAGTTGAAATGGATTCCTTGGATTATTTCCCATCTTTTGGTACTTACGGCTAGTTTCAGGATTCAGTGGTTCGTGAGAAGATAGAAGGACATACGTTCATACATACGTCTGTTGACGTTCGAATTTTAATAGGATAAATGCCATTTTATTATAGAAATACACCACTGTTAAAAATGAAATATTAGGGTTTTTCATAACATTTGCATAACATTTTACTTCCTTATTTTTGAAGCATATTTAGAATAAATATTGTAATCGCCAAAAAAACTCGAGTTCGAGATGAATATTCACATTTTAGACCTCCCTACTTCTAGAAAAAGGGTTGATGACCCTTTTGAGAGAGAAGAGGGATTGGTCTACCGATATGATAAATGCCTGAATCTTCACGGCGATTATGTCGAAAAGTAACCATGTTCGGACCTAACTTTTGGTAATAAATTCATCTTGTCCTCTACATCGGAGATTGAAAAAAGAACAACACTTGTATATTTCCCATCATTTAATTCATCTAAATTTTATTCTAAATTATTAAAATTATCAAAACGCGCTGCGTTGTGCGCGTATCGATCATTTACGTGAAATCCTATTTATTACCATTTGTCCATATAATTTTTCCTCAACTTAAGAAAGCTAACTTCGTGACAATGTGGTGCAGTTCTTTCACCAATTTAAAATCTTAACTGCGCATTTCTTGATTAATTTTTTTTTTAATTTGACTAAAACTTTCCTTAAGAGGAACTGTTCCTCATAGCCAAATTAAATTCCTTTAATGTCTCTTTCTTTTGCAAACATAAAAGCTGTATTTCGATTCAATAACTCTGATGTGGTGGTGTGAGGTCCTGAAAAGCACCCGCAAACTTTCCCACGGAAAAAGTGACCGGGCCCCCCAGGTCGCTAGGAGAGAGCGGCTGGAGAAAGTTGCCGACAAAGCCTTCCCAGATTGCGTCATCCCGGAGGGTCTCCGTTTGAAATTCACCGCCATTTGACCTCGAGTGGACACACACGGAGCAAGGAAGATGCATTGCGTACGCCTAGCACCAATGCGATTGAGGAGTTAAAGACAGAGTTTTGTGATTGGGAGAAAGGGTCCCATCTCCTGCAAATGAGGAGCTGAACTTTTGACCCCGCCTAAAAAGGGAAGGTCCCAAGGAGGGTTTTTAACTGGAACCAGAGAGGAATAGGGAGGATGATCGAGAGATCAAGATAGGGTTCTTTTGGAGAACCGGAGAATTAAATTCTCGTGACGGAGAATTTGGGAAAGCAGTTCTCAGGCTGAGAAGCTGCTGTACCGGGCGGTGCCCCGTTTAACCTAAGCCAACCTTTGGCTGTGTATCGCTCATCTCGAGTGAGAAGTTCTTAGGAACTCGGATTGAAGTAGACGTGCCTTACGTCGTTACGAATTAACTTCGTGTTATTTAATATAACCCGTGAGAGATTATCTGTTAGAAATCTGAGCGGATTCTTCCCTCAGATCATAATTCCGGATTTCGGACTTATACTCGCCTAGAGTAGAACTTTTAGAACTTTGCATTACCTCGAGTGAACTCGTGAAAATCTGCGAACTGTATCCAGATTGTTCTTGACTTGTCTTATGCTATCTCGTCCTGAGTAAGCGGAGTTGTATTGAATCGATATTAATTTGTATATTCTGTAGAAATTCATTTAATCAAGAATTTGCATTAAAATATTAATATCTTAATATGGCTGTGTCGTCTGGTGAGTCCTTCATAGCTTAGCATCGCTGAGCTAAGACCCTACAGTGGTGCAAGGTTCTCATTGAATCAATGGCACATTTCAAAACTGGCACCATTTCCCCTTCATCAATTTTAAATGTGGCCCTTCCATGAAAATCACAAATCCGTACAAAATTTTGGACAAAATTTGTCAACTGGATGAGGCCGTTTTTAAGTTATATTCACATAAATAGATATAGATACGCATAAACAATTTTTTAAAGATTTAGAAACTAGAGATTCATCACAGTCTTAACCCCTCATTGCATACTGTATCAAATTTGATACATAATTTATTTTTCATGTTAATAATGAATATAAAATTTTTTGTCCACTCGCACACGCTGTATCAGATTAGATCGGACATATCTCATAAGAGACCGGATAATAATCATTTGCTCCATTTTCCATGGACAGCACAGCTCCTATTGATAAGTCTGTAGTGGTCAGTTATTGAATTCCTGGTACACCTATTGACATATTTAATACGCAGTTTTTAGCATTTAAAAGGAGTCTCGCATCTTTGATGGTTTCATCAATTGCTTCTACAGGATTTGCCATTTGATATTACTTTTAAAATACTTTTTTGTTTTATAAAAAAAAGAAATGGCGATTGGATACGTTCATTAAATTCAATTTAATAATATCACGATCCTATTTTGGTTTTTTTGTGTATTTTTCTGTTGTTATATGTGAACTTCCCATGCCAAAAACATTTTTTATTTTGAAATTTAAAAACTCGTGCACTGAAGGGTTCTAATCGCATATTTTGACGATAACAATACTTCTCTAGGTATACTTCCTGCACGAAAAAGTAATAAAATGCATAGACAGGACAGGTAAATACAAAATTAAGCAGGCAGCAGTTAAATCAGTTGCATGACAAGACATTACTTTTTTTGAAAATTAAGTAAATTTATTTGCCATTTCATGCTTTACTTAATTATTAAGGCGAATGACTGTTAGTATTTCAAGTTGTTTAATGTTTTTGAGAAATTATGCACAATTTATTTCCCTCTCGAATTTATAGCTATACTGTTTCAGGTATCACTGTACACAAATACATAACATAACACCACCTTCCGTCCCTGTGCCTGGAGTCCTTATGACTCGTTATAAGTGGTTTGAATGGACAGGAAGAGGAAGCTTACTCAGACCACCAAGCAAATCAAAAACATGACTTTACCCCAGCCCTTATATTAACCTGCTTATTTGCGATCACTGTGTTTGGAATATATTTATACACCTTTCGCTTTTGAAACGCTGTATGAGGGAGGACGATAGAAATAAAATAAACTTTTCATTTTTATATAAAAATTTTTTTAAGTGGTGCAATTAAAAGAATTCATTTGTATATTCAAGTAATATCTACAGAGGAAACTAAAATTTATTTTTCAAAAAAATACAATACAATATTTTCCTTAAATTCTTTCATTTGATTGATATTATATGATATTCATACAGTTTTACTTTAGATCCCGATTTGTATGTACCAACATAGAAATAATTTTGGACAGAAAATCTTGTTTTTTAAGTGACTGCAGCGCTGCTGGCTCAGAAATAAAGACTAAGTTAACACTTCCGTTTCCCTTCTGTAAACAGATTACTCTGATGGTCTGAAAAGTTTTTACATATTTTCATTATATTGTTTTTAAGTGACTGCAGCGCCGCTGGCTCAGAAATAAAAACTGCACACAGCGATAGGGGTTTAGCGAAGCGCACGGTCTCAGTTAAGGGCCTTAATCTTCGCTCCTGATATACAGTATATGCCCACAAGTATCCGGACACTTGCAGATTTTCACATTTTTTAGAATTTCTCCGGAATGGTGTAACTGACTACCTTTAAACATCGGACATGTAAATAATAGACAATATCTCACATTTTACATTGAATACTCGGTCCTGAGGGCAATTAGGGGACCATCTACAAACTGATGAAGACAAAAAAGTTTTTGGCCCACCCCTCTTCACAGAATACTGATAACAAGATAAAACTTTCAGAAATGGTAATGTATAATGTACATAATATTTACAGGAATTTTCGTAAACACAGCACAAATATTTGGGAAGATATAATGGTTTTCTTAAAAATTCTCAACTTTTCCCACCTGATTTTTGCTTATAACATGCAGAGGCTTCTGTTATATTATACGAAACTTACAGAAAAGATGACAATATGTTAGAGAAGCATTCTGTAAAACTTTGGAAAAGAATTTTTGAATATTACTGGAATTATGAGCATTTGTAGTAAATAATGTTTTACTGCGCATACGCGAAACATAGCAAAATTTTTCTTTCACAAATTTAAAGCCAGATATATGGGACAACTTATATAAAACAATTCAGTTCAATATCATTAGTATTAAGAAAGATATCGGCACTACAATGAGCAGAATTTTAGCTCCTCTCGCAGAGAAGCTAAAAGATGAGGGGTTGTATTTAAATTGATATTTTTTAAACATATCTTTAATTATATTGAATTGTATAGCGGTTAGAATTTGCTGAATACCCATGAAGACTTATTAATTACGTGCATAACTTAAATTCCAGCTAATTGGGCACTATAAATTTTTAATATAATTAAATATAATTTTTTGGGCATATAGTGTTTGTTATCAATGCCAAACGATGTTGAAGTCGTGTCGTATTGAAGAATTTTGTTTATTTATCTTAATTTTATACAAAGTAGATTTGAATCGCGTTGTGTTTGTTTTATAACCCAGAGTTCATCCAAGCCATGCCTTAAGGAAGCTCTGTCTACATGAGATTTTTTTTTTTTTTTTTTTTACAAAGGAAGCTACTATTTACTAATAAAATTTTGAGTATTTGAAACAATAATAACACGATGAATTTAAAAGAGAAGCATAATTTTAAAGCTTTAAGGAGTTCCTCCCACATTAAATCAACCTGTGCAGATCTGATTAACATTCATTTATTTAAAAAAAAATCATTAAAACATATACAACAGTACATTGGCATGATCCATCACTAATATAAAAACACATACCAGGATTTTGTTTGAGAAGCCAAGTTCAATATAATTTTGAAGCATTTCGTAAGAAATTTAATGAATTAAGGCAAATGCCATTCACAGATGCACATGTTTATTTTCCTGACTACTAATAACATAATCACCTCATTTAAACTTTTTACATTTCAGACCATGACATAGAACAAAATAAAGTCAACCTAAATTGTAGTTTACGGAAGAAAATAAATGATCATGTTTACAGCAATATCATTCACTTGAAATTTTTCTTGATTAAAGACATAATTATTTCATCACAATTTTACATTACATTCCATGACACGAAACAACAATAAATCAATGTTCCTTTCCAACAATAGACATTTCACTGCACCTTCTCACAAATTCTCAACAGGAATTGCTCAAAATAGCCTTAGCGAACGCAAGTATAAAAATTCAGAAAGTTACATTTTCGATTAATCATTCTTTTTCAACGTGGACCGAACAACGATTTTTTTTTTAAGACTAATTTTAACGCTGTAGTATTTCCGGTCAAAATTATGAATTTTCATATAAAATTCTTTCAGTTTCAGGGCAAACTCTGTTTAGAAACCCAGATCTACTCAATTAACCAATTGTTTGAATCGTTCAATCTTCTCCGGTCCACAAATTTGGCGTTATTTAGCGAAAGCATTTAACTTACTCCGTCTCTTCACTCCGCACCGGCCGTGGGAAACCCGAGGGCCCCCGGACAAAATTTTACGTACACCACCTTACATCCTGATGACTTCGTCTCCAAAACCGATCTGCCTAGCAACCCAAAAAAAATATCTTTCCGAGGTCCCCCCAACTCAAAGACCATTGGTCAACAAACCACCCACGTCAGAGAAAGCTCTCGAAGTTTCTTTTTTACGGACGAAGAAAAAAGAAAATAAAAGTCAAACACCCCACGCGCAATTCCCAGAAAATCAGAAGGGGAGGGGATCATGCTTCCTGTGCCCCATCTCAGGAGAAGAAAAAAATGGTCAAGAGAAGGAACGTGTTTTCTTAACACGACAGTCGACCTGATTTAATGGATCGGATGATACGTTCCAGATGGTAAAACCTTCGCCTTTCGAAGGTAAGAGTCCAATCTCGGTTGGCACCGGTCTAAACTAAGTTAACACTTTAGTTTCCCTTCTGTAAACAGATTACTCTGAATGTCTGAAAAGTTTTATACATATTTTCATTATATTGTTTTTTAAGTAACGGCAGCGCCGCTGGCTCAGAAATAAAAGCTAAGTTAACACTTTAGTTTCCCTACTGTAAACAGATTGCTCTGAATGTCTGAAAAGCTTTTTACATATTTTCATTATATGTAAACAACATTTTTTTTAATTTCTGAATATTTCAGTTGTCGTCTGAAAGACTGAAAAATTTGAAGTATGATCTAGAATATTCGAAACTAATTTTATACGAAAATTGATTAACTAAACGGAAATCAAAGCTGCAGATTTTTTGAGAGAAAACTTATTAATATTTCCAATCGAATAAACTAAAAAATTGTAAAATAAATATAGGTACAGTACAAATCTTCTAGTCTGTATATATAAAAGAGAAAGGGACTCACTCATTCATCACCGAATCTCCCAAACCACTGGGACCAGAAACTTGAAATTCGGAAGGCGGTTGCTTTTTGGGTAGCAGGTGCTCAATAAGAAAGGATTTTTCAAAATTTTAATTAGAATTGTAATTAATTAAAAATTACCTTTAGTTTATACGTTTTAAGCAATAACTTCAGAGCATATTATCGCATGAAAACTATTTTAACACAATCGTAAAGTTCTAAAAATTAGCTTTTTAATGACATCAATCTTATCTCCATGCGACATTTTGTTCAACTTTAATTAATTTTTCACAATGTTTTTAAACATGATTTGTAACAATGTTTTTATTGTTGTAAACAAAATTCAAACCATTCTCATTATTTCAGCAAATCTTTTATTCACGCGCTTTCGCAATTGTTACGGTTGTGATAGTATAAATTGTTTTCTTGGGAAATTAACTCCAAAGCAGAATTTTCACTTTAGTATTCATTACACTGCTGAAATATTTTATCGCGCCTGCTTCAAAATAATATTTTTGTAACAATATTTTTCGTATTTATATTAAACGTCGCAACACATATTTGATTTCAGTGGTTTTTTTTTTGCTTTGTTTTGTGGGTGTGAGGTATACTAAAATGATTTTTATTATTTCTTCAAGCAATTAATCTCATGTTTTTCTGTCATTTTAAAATTATGGAGCATGAAAACGCTTTTAAATTTTTTTATATTGCATGAAAGGCAAGTTTTTATTCAAATTTTGGTTAGGCTTAAGATCACAAACTTGAATTTTCTCAAGTGATAACTCATCAGATTTGGTATTATATTTAGCGGAGTTCAGAACTAATGGTAGGAAGTACTTAAACGGTAGAAGAAAGAATCGTGAAGTTGGTGATGGGAGAATATCACTGTGTAGGTGTTTTTCTGATCAGTCACACAAACACTAAAAAGAAGAGAATTTTACTCCGGAGAATTGCAATAAAAACCAAGGCATGAAAGAACTTCTGTTGTTGCCGTAGCAATCAATGATGGGGAAGGAAAAATGCATACCAAGGACGGCCATATTCGTGGCCAGGTGGCTCAAACTACGGAGAGAAAAAGATAACAGTAGTTTTGCTGCTGGCGAGGATGTCAGACAACACTTGAGTGGACGACGAAAACCAAAGAAAGATGTTGCTGCGAAAAACTTTTTAATTCAGTTTACAAAGTTATAAGTATTTAGACTTGAAAATATTTTCTTCGCGATTTTCAGCTAGTTTATTAATAAAAAGAATACAATGTGATTCTGTATTTTTCTGAAGAACAAATTTTTGCTTCAATATATTTCGTATTGATTTTAAAAAAGAATGGAATTCTTGGAAATATTTCTTAAAATTTAATTTGGTAATTAACTTTACCTTGAGAATTGCGATTTGCAACTGTGTGTTTTTCGCACACAACAACTTATACACAAAAGAAAAGTGCCTGGTGGGCAGAATATCTAAAATATAAAAGCCATGAGAAGGCCTCTGACTCTCAGGAATGTGGGCGTGGCAACGTACAAGTGCGCGCTTTCTTCGTTAACAGCTCGCCCAGAAGGGTTTGGGGAACAGGGGAGGGGTTTCTTTCCTTAGAATTCGGAGCGGGGAACAGGGGAGAGTTCGGAGCGGTTTTTGAGAGGGGAAGTGAATTTCCCTTATCTTTGAAAGAGAAAGCGTTCAAGTATTTTGAGGTCTCTCTATTCCAATGGTCTTAGGAATATTCCATAACCGTTCTAACACTGAAAAAGGCTCCTTTTATTAGAGATTTGCATTCATCGTTTTTTATTTTGTATTTGGTAATGCAAAATAAGCGAACACTCCGTTAGTCCGTGCGCCGGCACTGAGTAAAAAAATAGAGGGGCGCAAAATTGCCAAAACAAAATGAGAAAAAAATCGGTACGGAGTTCCTGAATTAATTAGAAAATTTTTTGAAACAATTCTAAAAAACACTAAAACAATATAATTTTATGTACTAATTCCCATAGAACTTTTAAGGTACTACTCCAGTAATCTATATATATAAAAGGTAATGTCTGTGTATGTCTGTCTGTGTGCGGTACAGCGTAGAAAATTTGGCACGAAGGTGGCCCAGCCCAGGACCTGGAACACCTCGAAGCGATTCTTTTTGTCGATTTTCTAAGTCGATTTCTTGTTATTCAATGTTTTATCGATTGTTTCGCCTTTTTCAGCGAAGTTCCGTACTAAAATTGTGGAAAATCTGGAACAAGTACAGAAATTGTTTTATACCACCTAAAACGTTATTTAATACCCTCCACAACGAGACCAATTTAAAATCTGTGCGATAATTAGACGCGTGTCGGTAATTAATAAAGTTAAGGCCAATTCTTCGGACGAAACGCTATTTTCCATAAAGTCGTTTTGTAAATCGCGGTAAAAACTTTATTACCTGCCATACAAAAACGAATTTTTTAAGAAAATATACTCAAGAGCTGGACTAAAATGAAAGAAAAATTATTCAAATCCGACAAGAAATTCGTTTAAAAAAAATTACGATATTGCAATGGCAATAAAACTTTCGGAATGTTCCAATCCTTTTTACTTTCTCGTATACGAAGTATACAAAGAGAAAGTATTGTAATCGTCAAAAAATTCGAACTCGAGATTTTGACGAATCTCCACGTTTTAGACCTCCCTGAGTCCGAAAAACACAATTTTGGAATTATGTGCCTGTCTGTGCGTCTGTATGTCTGTGAACACGATAGCTAGAAAACTATTAGAGCTACAGGGATGAAATTTGGTATGTGGTGTTTAAACACAATCTGTAGGTTTCTATCAAATTTTGGACAAAATCCGTCAACGGGAAGTCTGTCTGTTTGTATGCCCGCGGTCATGTGAACACTATAGCTCAAAAACTTGAATAGCTAGATGGATAAAATTTGGTACACGGTTTTATCGTCATGAATGTAGGTCCGTATAAAATTTTGGGCCAAATCCGTCAAAGGGTTGATTGTCTGATGGTCTGTATAATTTACTATTGAAACCAATCCGTTATCTCCACGCGCATGCGTACTGAAAACAATATTCTGTGCACGCTAAAGGAGCGAATTACGTCAGTTTGTCCTTGAGACGGCAAGAGTGAAACCTAGCAGTGTGCGATTCTTTACCTAGATATTTTTCAATCACTATAATGAAAAACCTTCTGATAGTCATTGGATTCTGGATAACAGTAGGTTCGAATTTTTTTAGCCACGCGGAGAAGGAGAAAGGTCACCTTTTTGGGGAAGTATACGAGAAAGTTCAGGGGAGAACACTCCCGCTGTTTTTGTAAGGAATTTGATATCGGGCAATTACTTTAATGCCATCCTTGTCGATACTGGCGAAATGGCATCCGAAATAGATGCAGATAAAAACTTTGAATCAACACATCAACCTACACATTGAGTTCTTGAGCGAAAAAGACAATTTGATTATGAAAATCAGGATGAGCCCATAATCGTTGCGCAGGAAAAATACGAAATTGAATTCTTTTACCACCTGGTTCACACTGCAATAAATTCTTTGGAACAAAGATTTTCTCAGCTGCAACAACACAACAGTTACTTCTGTTTTTTATATCTCATATATGAACTATAAGATGTTAGTTCTTCTGTAATTTTGACCAATTACAAAGATTTGGAAACCATTTGAACAGATGAAGAATCATCGGATATAAATAGCCTGGAACTTCGTGATGAAATATCAGTGGTGTCTTCTCTATTGGAAAAAGATTTACCACCTGTGGAAGTTTTGAAATTGATAACAAAATTGACTTTTGCTCCAAACTTCAGCATTGCACTAAGAATTTTACTAACTCTTCCAATAAATGTTGCATCCGAGGAACGTAGTTTTTCCAAACTAAAAATAATCAAGAACTATTTGCGAACAACATCTCAAACAAGATTGTCAGACCTCGCTATATTAGAAATTGAGTATGAACTAAGTAACAGTTTAGATGTTTTTGAATTAATTAGAGAATTCTCTGAATCAAAACGTCGAAAAAAAATTCGTCTGAATTATGCTCCTGACAACTTTTTTTTTTAAATGAAGTATTTTAAGTGAAAAGTTTTTATGAGTATTTGAGTCAATTATTGAGTTACACTGCTGTTTTTTAGACGTTCCCTAAAAAATATAAAAAAGTCCATATAACTCTTTTTAAAAGAATGCTTGCATTGTAGTTCCATACGGGCGCAATTTTTTTACTTTTGCACGGAGGGATTTAAAGGCTAAATCCGACCCTGGTGATAGCCGTTGCCTAATTGTAACAATAACCAGCGGGAGTGTTCTCCCCTAAACTTTCTCGTATACTTCCCCAAAAAAAGGTGCCGTTTCCCCTTCCCCCTCGTGGCTAAAAAAATTCGAACCTATTTTTACCCAGAATCCAATGACTATCAGAAGGTTTTTTTATTAAAGTGATTGAAAAATATCTAGGCAAAGAATGACATTCAAAGAGACGCATAACGATTTTCCTCTCTTACCGGCTCAAGGACAAACTGACGTAATTCGCTATTCCGTAATGAAATTCCTCTCCGTTCTTCCAGTACGCATGCGCGTGGAGACAACGGATTATCTTCAAAAGTAAATTATACGGACCGACAGACAGTCAACCCGTTGACGGATTTGGCCCAAAATTTTATACGGACCTACATTCATGACGATAAAACTGTGTATAAAATTTTATCCATCTGGCTTTTCAAGTTTTTTAGTTATAGCGTTCGCATGACCTCGAACATACAGAGAGACAGACTTCCCGTTGACGGATTTTGTCCAAAATTTGATAGAAACCTATAAATTATGTTTAAAGACCACATACCAAATTTCATCCCCGTAGCACTAACAGTTTTCGAGTTATCGTGTTCACAGACAGACACACAGACATAATTCCAAAATTGTGTTTTTCGGACTCAGGGAGGTCTGAAACGTGGAGATTCGTCAAAATCTCGAGTTCGAATTTTTTGACGATTACAATACTTTCTCTTTGTATGCTTCGTATACGAGAAAGTAAAAAGCGTAATTTGAAGGAAATTCAAAATTTCAGTGCAATGAGGGGGAAAAAAGTTTGTATTCAATTTTAACTCCTTCCCAGAGTGCCATAGGATAACGTTATAAACTTTCATTTTTCGCACTTTTTTGTACAAAATCAATTTGTTATTCATTTAAATTCATAAATTTTCAATTAAATTCGTATCTGCGCTTAGTTATAAAAACATTTTTTACAATATTTTGCTTATTATTTAGTCTGATCATCACTGTCTTCCAATTCAATGTCTGGTGTAATTAATGAGCTTAATCAGAGCTGGCCAATGTTCCCAATTGGGAATATTATAAAAAACGTATATAATTTTTTTCCCTTCATATTTTAATGGTTGATACCTTTAAACTAAATCATTAAAAGGTGAAACATGCAAAAAAAGTAATTAGAGATCAACCTGGATCTGAATTCGGTCTGTAAACGGTTGACTAGGAGGGAAGTGGAGAGACGAGATAGTGACGTCATCCACACACCTCCTCCCAGGCAACCTTGGGTAGAAACACGCGGAGCGGTTTCCGCCGACTCGATGCTGCAGAGCCGACGCATGGACGAGGTCGTTCAACCTCCGATCCCCCCACCGGTTGTAGTCGACTCGGCGGCCGAAACCTGCCCTAATCTCCCAGTCCCAGCGGAAACGCTCCTGCTTTCGCTGAAACAAGCTTGCGCACTCTTTCTCCAAAGCAATTCGGCGCCATTTATTCACCGCTTTCGAAACCGATGCTGTTTCTTGTTGGTAAGTTGCTTTTATTAACTCTCTGTCTCGCGATTTCCTCGAATAAGAAGTAAGTCTATTTCTGCTGCAAACTGAGATTTTCACACGATTGTGTTTACTTAGGACAATTACGGGCCGTCCGCAAATGATGTCACGCTTGGAGGGGGGGGGGGGGCCGAACTTTTGCCACGGGGGGGGGGGGGGGTAACAAGAAGTGTGACATCACACACTTTGATTAAAATAAAAACATTTAAAATCAGCAGATTAAATTTTGAAGTTATTTTGAAACTACCAGAATTTGAGGGTATTTTTGTAATCGGGGCTAAAACAACTTTCATGTGATTTTTTTTTTCACTTATATTCCTTTCTTTTCGAAAAAAGAACTTCAGGGTAGGTTCTGTGAATATGGGAGGAAGAGTCGTAGTAGTAAATGATTCCGAGTAATTTCTATTTTATGATTGTGTATGTAATTTTATAAATATTCATATAAATTAATGTGTCAAATGAAATGAGATGGCAATTCCATTAAGTAAAACTAATATTGAGGCGGTTTTTTTAAATTCAATCTGTGTAAGAGTATTTTGTGTTCATAAAGTAAAGATAAGATTTAAAGCAAAATATTTCAAATTCCAAAATACTACTGTTTTTGAAAAAGACAATCAGGGTAGGTTCTGAGAATATGGTAGCAGCAGAAATTCTTCACCATTAGAAGCAACCCCCCGTCACACCCTTGAAATGTCCAACAGAAGATACGTCGCCCCACCTGGGTGAGTGGTAGAACTGGTAGCGGCACAAACAGGTTGATCTTGTTGAGGCGCTTTTTCTAAAAAAAATTCAATCTGTTTAAGAGTATTTTGTGCTCCTAAAGTAAAGATAAGATTTAAAGCAAAATATTTCAAATTCCAAAATACTATTGCTTACAATTGCTCTTTTATATTAATATTTTATTACTATTGTATCTTAATTAGGTTTTTTGTTGTAAACCTTAATCTTATTCTTAAAACTTAATCTTATTTCCTACACAATAAGTACACATATAATCATTATTATTGTTATGCTCACAAATGTCATTAAAACACATAGTAGAAGTTTAAAAATAAAATTTGAAATATGATCTATAACGTAGTGCTTTGTTTCTGAACTACAAGTGTATGTTTATGTAATATAGTGTGACATGTGACAAGGGGGAGGGAGGGGGTATGGTGAAATTTTGTATCGTAGTGACGAATGTCCAACCTCATGGCTTATGTAAACCAAAACACTTTAACTTTACAGACTTTCCTCACCTGACAATAAGAATCATAAAGAACACTGCAATACTTTCGACAATTTAATAAAAAATACAATGAAATAACTAGCCAAAAAATGTTTTCGACGGCGTCAACACTACAAGTACAATTGGAATGACTAGAAAAGTAGGAAAATTTTCGAGCCCGTCGAGCCAGAAACCAATGTTGTCACGATTTTATTATCTTTTAAAAAATGAAAATTAAGAACAAACAGTTGTAATGATTTTAAATTAAATCAAGAATTTTGGTTTAGCTCTGGGAGGGTTGCAGCCCGATAGCCCCCCCCCCCCGGATTCGCCACTGCGTCACGTACATACGGGAAATTTATTTACATATTTCACTTTTTATTATATTATTATTTATATATATTTGAAATATATATTATATGTTATTATATATTTTTCACTACTCGATCCCTATTACTATTTGCCCGTACTCTCCCTTATGTTGATCAGAATTGCTGTAAGGCTAAATGAAGCTATGCGAATACATATTTGCTATTCCAGTCCACCATGCAAATGTGAAGAGAATATTTTTCTTTACGTCAACTCAATGGTCGGGCGAAACAAACAGATAGATTGTCAGTGGAGACAATTGAATCGATTTTGTATTGTAATTTAAAGTAATTTTATAATTATGTGAAAGAAAAAAATGATATTATCAAGAAAGTAAAATCACCTTTAACCTTCCAGCGGGCGGGCGTATGCAAGAAATACTTGCATTGTGCATCGTATTGCATATTTATATAGTTCTTTTATAAATTTTCAAGTGCAATTTTTATTTTTAAAATCTTTGTTCACTATTAAGCTAATAAATACAGATAACATAAATAAAAATTGCATTTATTTTTGTATCACAACACGATATGTAATACGATGGACGATATGTCGTAAAATTTGCCTAGGCGCGCCCTCTGGAAGGTTAAAATTTGTTTGGGCTCAAAAGGATTAGCCTCGCATCTTTTTTTATTATTCTACGTATTCATTTTATTGGATTGCTTAAAGTATATTGATTTTTTATCAGAGTAAAATAAACCATTCTCTACTATCTTTTTTTATGTCTAATTTATTTAGTACTTCAGCGTCCCGTATCAATGCTTGGCAATTATGGCAACCCTTATTATACGTCTTTTCATTTAAGTATACGTCGTTTTACGTCATTCGTCTGAAAGACGTATGAACGGTTATTTACTGTATATTTGCCCTTTACTATTTCTGTACTTTTTTAATTCTCAGATGCCTTCCCTTTTGTTATATACACATTTGTAATCCAATGGACCTTATGCACCGTTTGGGTTTGAGAGTATAGAAAAACAGCTGTGGAGGAATAAACAAAACGATCGGCCTATAAGCGACTCAGAAATAAAAGCATTCCTGAGTCAGCTGTTTAAGACTGACCAATGGCTGCCTCCGGCAGGTCACGTGTCGGAGGATGTGACGTCACATGCATAAGGTCCATTCGAATCCTTCATAACATTTGCTTGGATAGTGCAATGCTTGGCAGTTATGGCAACCCTAATTATAGCGTCGAATCATATTAAACTAATAAATAATAAGGTGACCAATCGCCCCCTTTAAGGGAGGACTGTCCTTCTTTTGTAAGTTCTCTCCTCCCTTGAAAAGTGTCCTCCTTTTTACTTCCTCGTATACGAAGTATACAAAGAGAAAGTATTGTAATCGTCAAAAAAATTCGAACTCGAGATTTTGACGAATCTCCACCTAGAAAGTGTACGAGAAAGTTTAGGGGAGACTACGCTGTTTTTACTCCGTGACGGGGCACGGGCTAACAGAGTATTCGTCCGGCCCTGCTATCACTTTTCAGCTGCGATATACAAACGGTAACTTTTGGTCGTGTGTGAGATCCATCGAGATTTTGACGAATCTCCACGTTTTATTGGTCTATTCTGGTACCCCCGTTTGGGTTGGGAGACGTCACTTTTCCCGTTGTTAACGTACGGAAAAAGTGACGTCTCCCAATCCAAACGAGGATAACAGAATAGACCCGTTAGACTTCCCTGAGTCCGAAAAACGCAAGTTTGGAATTATGTCTATTTGTGAACGCGATAACTCGAAAACTATTAGAGCTACGGGGATGAAATTTGGTATGTGGTCTTTAAACATAATTTGTAGGTTTCTATCAAATTTTGGACAAAATCCATCTACGGGATGTCTGTCTGTCCGCGTTCATGTGAACACTATAACTCAAAAACTGAAATAGCTAGATGGATAAAATTTGTTAAACAGTTTTATCATCCAAAATCCGTCGAAGGGTTGACTGTCTGTCGGACTGTATAATCGCATACTTCTAAAAATTATGTCTCCTAAACCCTTTGGCTTAGATAAATAAAAATTGGTATGATGGTAGCTAACATTAATTATAGATCTGTGTCCAAATTTCGTTCCAATCGATTAAAGAAAGGCGTTCAGATTGCATAATTAATGTTTCTAATCCGATTCTCCATACGCATGCGTACTGGTAGCAATCTCTGTGCACGAGGAAGGATTATGTCACTTTGTCCTTGAGCCGGGAAAAGTGGAAATGTGTGATACAAGCGTTTTATTCGGTACTCATCTCTTTGAATTTGATTCTTTACCTAAATATTTTACAATCACTATGATCTACAATGAAAAACCTTCTGGGTTACAGTAGGTTCAATTTTTTTTTTTATCTACGCGTGGGGAGGGAAATGACAAATCTTTGAGAAAAATACGAGAAAGTTTAGGGGAGGTCACTCCCGCTTGTTGATATTTGAAGACTAATCGGTAAATCTCCGTATACGATAGATGCAGAGTCGATCCTTTGTGCACTTTTAAATAATAATAAATAAAGATATGAGCATAATTACAATATAAAATGTTACGAATGTTTTCATTATGCATTTATCATATTATGGAGTGTTCTGTATTATCGCTGCAATGAATAAAATGCTTCTTCTATTTGCGATATTTTTTTTTTTTCACTTTAATTGTGTCCTCCTTTTCATTGGAAAAAAGTTGGTCGCCTTACTAACAAAGCCTTGCACATAAATAACAATTCGCTTCGTTCAAACGTATTTGAACGTGTTTGCGAACTTTACATCTAATTAGTGATTTTTCAAAATTCGGCAGTCAGAAGGTTAATGCCCTAGTTGCATTTTTACTTTCTCGTATACGCAGTATACAAAGAGAAAGTATTGTAATCGTCAAAAAATTCGAACTCGAGATTTTGACGAATCTGCACGTTTTAGACCTCCCTGAGTCCGAAAAACACAATTTTGGAATTATGTCTGTCTGTGTGTCTGTGAACACGATAACTCGAAAACTATCAGAGCTAAGGGGATGAAATTTGGTATGTGGTCTTTACACATAATTTGTAGGTGTCTATCAAATTTTGGACAAAATCCGTCAACGGGTTGACTGTCTGTCGGTCCGTATAATTTACTTTTGAAGAGAATCCGTTATCTCCACGCGCGTGCGTACTGGAAGAACGGAGAGGAATTTCATTACGGAGTAGCGAATTACGTCAGTTTGTCCTTGAGCCGGTAAGAGAGGAAAATCTTTACGCATCTCTTTGAATTTCATTCTTTGCCTAGATATTTTTCAATCACTATAATGAAAAACCTTCTGATAGTCATTGGACTCTGGATAACAATAGGTTCGAATTTTTTTAGCCACGCTGGGGAAGGGGAAACGGCACCTTTTTCTGGGGAAGTATACGAGAAAGTTTAGGGTAGAACACTCCCGCTGGTTTCAGTAATATTTTGTAAACTAATATCACATGCCGTGAAACCAACTGGAAAATTACTGAAAAAAATCCTGCTTGAAAAATTTATGTACCAATAGTGCACTCTTAAACCTTCTTCTCTATTTAGGCAAAGCCCTATTAATGTAAAAAAAAAACCCTTTAAAATCTAAAACTATATGAAATCCCCCCCCCCCAAAAAAAAAACTGTATTTACTGATATATTTGCTAATTGCAAGTATATTGAAACCCTGGTTAACCGAACTCGGATTAAACGAAACACGGGTTATCCGAAATGCCTCTAAAATCGCAACTACTATACTGCACGGAAATAATCGCGAACGCGAGTCTTTTTGCAACGATATCCCCATTTCTTACTTTCTCGTATACAAAGAGAAAGTATTGTAATCGTCAAAAAATTAGAACTCAAGATTTTGACGAATCTTCACGTTTGAGTCCGAAAAACACAATTTTGGAATTATGTGTGTCCGTGAACACGATAACTCGAAAACTATTAGAGCTACGGGTATGAAATTTGGTATGTGATCTTGACATATCATTTGTAAGTTTCTATCAAATTTTGGACAAATCCGTGTACGGGAAGTCTGTCTGTCCGTCGGCGGTCATGTGAGCACTATAACTCAAAAACTTGAATATCTAGATGGATAAAATTTGGCACACAGTTTTATCATCATGAATGTAGGTCCGTATCAAATTTTAGACCAAATCCGTCGAAGGGTTGACTGTCTGTCGGACTGTATAATCGCATACTTGTAAAAATTATATCTCCTAAACCCTCTGGCTTAGATAAATAAAAATTGGGATGACGGTTGCTAACATAGATCATTGCTAATTATAGATCTGTGCCCAAATTTCGTTTCAATCGATTAAAAAAAATGCGTTCAAATTGCATTATTAATTTTTTTAATCCTATTCTCCATACGCATGCGTACTGGTAGCAATATCTGAGCACGCGGAAGGATTACGTCACTTTGTCCTTGAGCCGGCAAGAGTGGAAGTGTGTAAGATGCGTTTTATTCAGTACATATCTCTTTGCATTTGATTATTTACCAAAATATTTTACAATCACTATAATCTACAATGAAAAACCTTACGATAGTCATTGGATTCCGGGTTACAGTAGGTTCGTATTTTTTTTATCCACGCGGAGGAGGGAAAACAGCACCTTTTCGGGGAAGTATACTAGAAAGTTTAGGGGAGGCCACTCCCGCTGGTTACTTTCTCGCATACGAAGTATACAAAGAGAAAGTATTGTAATCGTCAAAAAATTTGAACTCGAGATTTTGACGAATCTCCACGTTTTAGACCTCCCTGAGTCCGAAAAAAACAATTTTTGATTTATGTCTGTCTGTCTGTGAACACGATAACTCGAAAACTATTAGAGCTACGGGGATGAAATTTGGTATGTGATCTTTACACATAATTTGTAGGTTTCTATTAAATTTTGGACAAAATCTGTCTACGGGAAGTCTGTCTGTCCGCGTTCATGTGAACACTATAATTCAGAAACTTGAATAGCTGGATGGATAAAATTTGGTACACAGTTTTATCATAAGAAATGTAGGTCCGTATCAAAATTTGGACCAAATCCATCGAGGGGTTGACTGTCTGTCTGTATAATCGCATACTTGTGTACATGATAACTCATTAACACTAAGGCTTAGAAGACCACACACCAAATTTCATTTATCTAACCTTAATTGTATACCCGTATCCAATTTTGGTTTCAATCGGTTGAAAAAAGGACGTTAAAATTGCATATCTTAATATCATGCAAAAATACGCGCCATATCGTGTATCGGCTCACGACCTTCGTAAACTTGGCGATATTTTGCTGTCTTGCATTCTTGACCCTTTCGTATTGCAGCGTATTGCGAAGACGATATCTATACTTATGCCAATGTGTGTGTGTCTGTCTGCGTGTGTGCGCGCGCGATGTCCAGACGAATTTATCGCACTTACAGTCATGAAATTTGGCACACAGGTAGTCGTAGTGGTGACTCAATACACCTCGAAGCCGGAATTGTAAAATTTAATCTAGAAATTTTTTTATTTAATGTTTTGTGCTATTTTGGGTCATTTTCGGAAACAGTCAATACACCATTGCATAGAACAAACAATTTTCTTTCTAATGAAATTTGTTTTGAGCTTCAAACGTAATTTACTGGATTTTGAGAAACTTTTAAAAAATAGTCAGTTTTGCCATCGAAATTTTATTTTTGTTTTTAAATTTGCTGCATCCGATGTCTAATAACACTTATTATTTTCAATTTTTTTCAGCTTATAACGAACTATTCTGTCGGATTTAAAATAAGAACGGTTAAAATATTTTTCCCGTTTTTTTTTAATTAATTTTTCCTGGTCAGTTGAAAGATATTTATCTCTACCGAGCTTCCTCCCGCGACATTTCTCCGGAACGTTGCTGGCAATTTTATTGGCTGACGGTGCAGAGCGCAGGAGACGTCATAACCTTCAATTGAATGACTTCGATTATCATTTTCGGCAGTATCTTAACGTGTTTATTTGTCTCGCATATATTGCTTGTTCTATAATAATGATTTTCAGGTTGCAATTTTTTAATATTGTTTCGGATTAACGTACTCTGTACTGTTTTTCTACAGTTAAAGTGTCATTATCGCGGGAAAAAATAAGCGAGAAAATTACATACTTTCAGGGACATATTTTACCATTGATCTTCAAATATGAAAAATCATCTCTTTACCTACAATGCCGTCAATCAGTGGAACTGCATCAAAACAAAGCAAGCAGCCACACATCACAATCCACTGTTAATTTCCTGGAAAAAAATTGAACAAGAAATCAGTATTAAGACTGACTCTTCACTGAAGTTTCTGCTAAATCTGATGTATCTATCACCTATAACAATGGCGAATATGGAGGGGGGACTATGGAGCTGCAGCCCCTCCCAGAGCTAAACCAGAATTCTTGATTTTATTTAAAATCACTACAACTGTTTGCTCTTAATTCCCCTTTTTTAAAAAAAATAATAAAGTGACAACATTGCTTTCTGGCTTGACAGGCTCGAAAACTTTCCTCGTTTTCCAGTCATTCCACTTGTAGCGTTGGCGCGGTCGAAAACCTTTTTTGGCCAGTTATTTCATTGTATTTTTTATTAAATTATCGAAAGTATTGTATTGTTCTTTATGATTCTTACTGTCAGGTGAGGAAAGTCTGTAAAGTTAGTGTTTTGGTTTACATAAGCCAAGAGGTTTGACATTCGTCATGACGATACAAAATTCTTATGACCTCGGCTCCCCGCAGACACGAATTCTGGATTCGCCACTGTTAGTTAATGATATGTACATCAATAACCTTACCTTTATTGATCATTATGCCAAAATGCATCTTCTACACAGTTTATATTTGTGAAATTTCTATGTAAAATTATATGTAGCATGAAAAAAAAATATGAAATGTAATAGTTAAATAAATACAGTGAAATTCTATTGTTATGTAATCAAAATAATAAAAGTTAGTTTGAAAAATTAAGATTCATTTCAAATTTAAATTAAATTTTGCTATCATAAAATGTACATTTCTTTTCCAAGTTTCCAAAGATCTATTATATACTATGTTATAAGAGTTAAAAATCACTACAACTGTTTGCTCTTAATTTCGATTTCTTTAAAAAAATAATAATAATGACAACATTACTTTCTGGCTTAACAGGCCCGAAATTTTTCCTACTTTTCTAGTCAATCCACTTGTACTTGTAGCATTGACACGGTAGAAAACTTTTTTTGGCTAATTATTTCATTGTATTTTTTATTAAAAAATCGAAAGTATTGTAGTGTTCTTTATTATTCTTATTATCAGGCGAGTAAAAAGTTAAAGCGTTTTGGTTTGCATAAGCCATGAGGTTTGACATTCGCCACCACGATACAAAATTTTTATGACCTCAGCCCCTCCCAGACCCAAATCTTGGATTCGCCACTGACCCATAGTTTTACGCCTTGGGATTATTCAAAAACGCATTAGCCAAACGTCGACCCTCAACTCTTTGTGGACTTTGCAAAGCTGTTCAAAAGGAACGGGACAAAATACTTCTTCCGATGCTCCAAAAGGCATTATTGTCTTCGAAGTTACGTGTAGAAAATTTGATAAGAATAAGGAGTTATCAAATTAAACATTTGAAACACAAAAATTATGTAAAATAGTTCTGCAAATACCATGAAAATCGTCTAAAAAATGTGCGAACAGCCTCTGCAAATGTTCAAAATCTATCTCTTTAAAAAAATCATCTTTCCTTTGATCCGTCCCTTACTATATTTTATTCGTGTTATTAGCTATGATACTACTGTCAACATATTTTGTTAAACAAATATCTATTACTTTAAGGAAAAAGAGGAAAGATGAGACTTGTTATCGACACAAACCTACTAATAAAGGAAGTAGAACATCGACCCGTCATTTGGGATGTGAAGCTGGCCGATTACAGTAACAAACTTGCTAGAAGAAGATGCTGGGAGGAGTTGACTGAAATCTTTTCACCGGCGAAAGTTTCCGAGAAAGAAAAGAAGGCACTAAGTAAGCATTTAACAATCAAATTTTATTGCATTTTTTGCTATATTAGCCGCCTTCGCCAAACAGGTGGTTCACCGGAAATAATGATTATGTGTACTTTCAATTATAATAATTCTCTTATGACGAACTTGTTATTCATTATATTCTTAACAAATAATTTAAATATCAAGATTGTGATACTAAAAAATAATTGAATTGATCTAATTGTAATTGGTATTTTTGCTACAATATCCAATTTTTAGCAGTGGCGTAGCGAGGTAATTGGCGCCCGGTCCATAATATGGTTTTTCGCCCCCTCCACCCTCGTCGTCAGTAATTTAGCTTGTGTTAACGGCGCCTGAGCATGGTATTTGGCTCCTCAAAAGTAACAAACATATCAGCTAGTCCTGTATAAAAAAAGTTTTCATAATTGTAGAATAGCCAGCCACTGTTAGCTGCTTTCACAGTGCTTCTGTCACT
>BGPR01002878.1:64282-114576 GCA_013235015.1 Araneus ventricosus | reverse complement strand
AATTGCATCTTGCATAACTTTCATATTGCTAATCTGAACATATAAATCTTTATCAATAGGTCCAGTTTCGGTTCAAGTTTGAAAGCTAAAAATGGTTAAAAACATGAATAATGAGCTTTTCTGAAACACAGTAGGAAACAAATTTCGCTTTCAACCAATATCTTAAATGTAATAACACAAGCAGGAAACATACAGTCTTAAAACCAGAAGTGTAAAGTTCTCAAATGACTATGCATAAATAAAACAATCCATCTCGGTACTTTCTGCTCACAGTTTGACTGAGCGCACACCTGTCAAAAGTGCATTAATGTCATCCAAGTTGTCCAACTGGCATCTGGACACTTTTTCACACTCTTCCATCAATTCCGATAGATCCGAGTCCTCCTGCCTTCCAGTGTGAGGGATCAGGGACTGGATGATATGCGAGAGAAACTGAACACGCTCTGCGACTTTCTTACTGTTTTCTTCCAACCTGCAAAATCAATCATTTTTATACAATCTGAAATTACCAGATTATACTGACACGTACTATATCCAGACATGACACAGGCTTGGAACAAAAAAAGATGAACTTCTTAAATACGGAATCGTGCCAAACATAAATACCGAAAAGTAAAATAAATGTAATTAATCTAACAATAAAATACATAAATTTATACAAAATGTGCTTAAGATATTAAAAATATTGTAGAATTATTATATAATAAATAAATAAGAATGATAAAATCTGATACCGAAAAAGCGGAAATCTGCGTTTCCACGGAAATGTGTCATGTCTGTATATCTTTATGCAGCAAAATCATGCTCAAACCAAAAAAAAATCTAGACTTGTGGAAGTAGTGTGACTTTACGTTAACATTTATGATTAATTGCAATGGTGAATTTTGAAAGTTACACATTTAATCTCCAAAAACTGTGACAGACGGGGATGGATTAAAGGCTTGGCATGCACCAGAGTCCCCATGCTGAAAAGGGGCACCAAAATGTTTAAAAATTAAATTTTATTTATTATTTGTGTTATTTTTTTTAATATCAGGATAAATTAAGTTATTCTCGAAACTCCACAAATTAATATCCAGCTAAAACCAAATATAAAAGCATATTTAAGATGGACTGCTATTTAGTCTATTCCATTTAACCAGATATTTACTTATTTTCTGGGTTTGAGCAAGAGCCTCCATAAGAAAACATTTTCTCACATGTTTGTCATTTTACTAGTTAGAGTAAATGATGAGCTTTCATTTTTAATGATAATCAGATACTTCAGTAGCCATTAGTAGCTATGGATCAGCAAAATAGTGTAGACTAATTACTAATATTATAGCCCAGATCTGTCTCTCGGTAACGCTTTGACATCACCAATAATAAAACTCGCGCCATAGCACTGTAGGACATCAAACAGCATTACTTCATTGTCAGAGAACCTAAATTTTAATAATTTTAAATTTAAAAGAGTAATTGTTGTTCTAATTTCAAATTTAATCACTCTAAAATAGTAAAATAAAATTTGCTATCCATTGATATAAAATTTATCTCGCTATGATCAACAGTTCCCGAGAAATTTTAAATTATATTAATCATATATTTCAAATTAATTTCTGTTCTTTAATAGAAAGTAGTGAATTATGTCAGTGGTATATCATGCACGTGATATTGTTTGGACGCCACGTTGCATGATGGATTTCACAGGTGGATTTTTTGGATGCCACGATGATTTTTTGATTAAAGAAATATGTAAAAAAAAAAATGTCCTATCATAAAACGTATGTTTATTTTATTTGTTTTCAATCAATGTTAAACATTTCTCTCACATATATATCTATTTAAACACCTCAAATTTGACGGGAAATCTCTCGAATGAAGAGGCAATTTGTACCCGTCGTACCATGATGGGTTATTTACTAATTAATACACATAGCCTCATTTACTTAAATAAATTACATTTTTTGTTTATACAATGTATTATTAAGTTCCTTTGATGATATTTATATAACTCTTTGCATTAATTTTAAATATGAATTTTAAATTACTCAATTCAAAACATCTTAATTATTAACAAAGAATAATTAAACTAATTATAAAAATTAAATTACATAACAATCGTTAAATGCAAAAATACATATATAATGTTTAAAAGTATGAAAAATTATATTATTTCAAAATGTAATAATTGACCAATCATAATGTAGAAGTACATTTTTGTGATGCTCTCGGAGGGCTTAATCTCCACCCCACCCAAAGACAGATAATGAAAAAAAGGGGTGTAATGGAGGCAGAACACCATTCCAGCACCGTTTTTTTTTTTTTTTTTTTTACGAGAAATAAAATAAAAAAATTGTGAAAACGTCCTTAAAACAGCACAATTTTTGTCACCCAGGTGAGAGAGTTCTGGCACTGCTTATAGAGCATCCCAGCACTGCTTATTTTGCAACCACACCACTGATGAAAAGTGTCATCTGCAAAATTTAATACTAAATTAGGTTTATCACTTAAGAGCCATTTAGTATAAAACGGCCCTCTACACTCGCTGATAACTTAATCAGAAACCTTGAAATGCATATCCCACACCATCATAACTACAATGGACAATTTTAAAAAGGTAACAAGAAGCATTAGTTTAAAACAAATCGCTTTGGGGCACTTTTTTTCTCAAAGGGGGAACACATGACGCTAGTTGTTCCTACATTACAATTGGTGTTGTATAAACAATAGAAGTTATCCTCTTTTTTGTTCTGCTATGTGTCATGAATTTGACAAAATAGTATATCGGCAAATTTTAAAAAAAACACATTCAAGTTAAACTTCTATTCAATCTCATTTCAAGAAATATTTGAAGGACAGTACTTCAGAAGAACATCAAAAAAATATACTTGTAATTTTCAAACAAAGATGACATAATCTCAATACTCTTCAATGCCATAATATACATTGATGGTAATAAAAACTTCAGAAAAAAATTATTTCAGAATGAATCATCACGATCATTAATAAGTTATTGAGGAAAGACTTCTTTTGGAAAAATTTTCATGGAAAATTGACTCTTATTTTATGTGTAAAGATATTTTCAACTGGTCACTAAACTTTCAATAATTTACTCTAGAATACATTCAGTGTTGAAAAGTTGCAGATGCTTAAATTCAAGGCAACTTTGAATATTTTTCGAACAATGTTGAATATTTTCATTCTCACCATAAAACTAGAGTAGAATTAGAGTTGATGAATTTAGATGGAGTTGACGGAATTCTTGTCTAGTCTCATCATCATTTTATAATAAGACAAGAATTTTGAGTGGAACACAAAATCTTAACTATTAATTTTAAGTGTTTGAAACAAATTGGAGTCAATTCGAGTCAAAATTGGATTTTTTTTCAATATTTTTCAAAGAAAACTTTATAAAACAGGAACAAAAAAGCCCTACCTCTCTACTTCTTCAAGATTATCCATTTTTGTACTTGTGCTCCTCGTCTGATTAACTCCTCGTCCGAGTCCTTTATTAGCTGAAAAGAGATGATTTACTATATATAAAGTTAACATGAATAAAATAAGCTAGAATTCATTGTAAAATATTTTATACATACTTGATACAGTTCTTTCCAGTTTCAAAACATCTTCATCTGTTTTAGCAATTTCCTATAAAAAAAGTATATTTAATTTTAAAAAAGCTTTATTTAATAAAATTTTTCCACCAGAAATGCTTCATAACCTTGCTAAGAAGACCATGAATATTAGATATTCTAAATAGGGATGGTGGTTATTGTGAAAATAACCAGCTTTCGGTTATTCAGTTTTTTTTCATTCTAGTTTAATTCGGCAGTTATAACCGCTCAAAATAATAGGTTTTCGGTTTTTTTATTAAAAAAAGATGCCGTTTGTAGACAAATTTTTTATTAATACTGTTTTTATAGGAAATCAATCCATTGGCCAATATTTATAGGTTCATAAAGATTCTTTCAGTAATCCGGCAACCAATAGATGCATCAAGGAAGTGGTTGTTGTTGACTGGCCTAAGATGATGAAATTCGAAGCTTCATAACTTGGTAAATTTTAGTCTAATCGAACCTATCTTCCGATCCGGTTTTTTTACCCAGTTATTGGATTTTCAAAAAGTAACTGGTTACAACTGCGACAAAAAAAAAACCGAAAAAAAAAACGGTTAAATAAAACAAAAAACGGTCTTCGGTTAAAACCGATAGGTTTTTCCCATCCCTTATTCTAAATTTGAAAGGCTCAGGTTCAATACACGCAGGTACAAATCCCAAAATTTTCAGTTAATTTATCAGATGTTGGTAAGGGGTGAGAAGTACTCACATTAATTTGCAACTGTTTTTTATTAATAAATTAGTTCTCAACTGGGTGGGCTTCAAGGCTGGATTACTAAATGGGCAAAGTAGGCAACAACCGAGGGGCCCTGCAGTTTTAGGGGGCTCCAAGGCCTCAAGACTATTATTGTAATTACAGCAGACTCCGCTTAATGTGATCACTTCGGGACTTAAGAATTTTGATAACATTAACCGATTGATAACAATAACAGAATTGGGTAAAATCAAGTATATTTTTATCACATCAAGGGAAAAGAAACAAAATGGAAAATAAAACACTTACCTCAGTGTCATCTATAATTTATTTCAAAAATAACAATTAAAAAAATTCATTAATTGTTGCTTGACATCAATTATTCCTTAGCAATTCATTTGTATTGTTCGAACTTGTATTGATTTTTAAAATTTGTTGAATGATGCTGCTCGCCGCGCTTCAAAATATCAAGGGCTTGCTTCATTTCGGCGTTCGTTGGAGGGTTTTCTTCAACACATCCGTCCCCGTCGGAATCATCAACTTTTATTGATTGGCAGATTTCCAAGTCTGTTAGTGTGGCAACTACTGGAATGTCCTCATCATGGACATCAGGACATTCAATGATAATTTACGGAAGGTCATGTCCCTGCTAGCTAAATGGACGACCTTCAAGCAGAGGTGATGAAAAATAAACCCTGAAATTCTTGAGATGTTTGGGGAAAAGTGGTCCCTAGATGTTTCCTTACAAATCAAGTGAAAACTTCTACGAAAGTCAATCACTAACGCTGGTTGAAAATGATGCATCAGTCAATTCTCTACTTCAAAACTGATAATATTAAACGATGTAGTGATCACACTAAAAAAATAATTTTGTGTATATTTGAATACGTTGGTTCGGGGCCAGAAGTTTTTGATAATATAAAGCGAATTATAACATTAAACACGATCACATTAAGCAGAGTCTATTGTATTAGTATTATCTTCAGGGCAATTTAATTTTCTGGTTTCATTTCATTTACAAGAACATTGTACTTGATATTACTGAATTTAAAATCAATTATCGCTTAAATTTCAGAACATTATTCTCATGAAATTTTTCACGTTTTCAAATTTACAAGCAGATCGATGTGGTTCCAATGTGTTTTGCAGTAAACTGACTGTCTCACAAGACAACAGTCCTGGAAAATTTTGTATTATGGTATTTAATAGTAAAAAAGTTTGGTAATTTTTTTACCATTTCATTCAAAATCACTTTAAATTTTTATTATATGTAAGATGCCAAAGCCAATTCTTTTGAAATTGATCCGCAATGATATATTTTGTTATTTCAGTTTGTCATAATATTTGTTTCTTAAGAACTGCTCAGTGGCGTCACAACGTCAGCTCAGAAACAAGCAGTGTTGCAAAAGTTGCATAGACCTAAGTTGTAGGAAATTTTGTGCTGATTATTTTGGTATATAATGATGATATACTAAAAATTCATAGTTTTTGAGTTAATAACCAAGAAACTGGGGGGGAAAAATTTCATATTTTTTGGCTATAACTGAAATTCCAAAAAAACTTTTTGGTAGCAAACCTCAGATTCGTAATCAACACCCCAAGAAACATAAAAGAGCAAAAAATTACAACTCCTCCAGAATTTTATTTAAAAAAAAACTTAATGACTGGATTACTGACAAAAAACGTACTAAACAAGAGCTGGAAAAAATGCAACTCGAGGCCATGTAATTTCAAGTGAAGAAAGGTTGCCTTTTTCTTCCGATTCAACCCTCAGCGTTGCTCAGAGCATGAATTTTGGTCTTTAGGAGGGACAAATCTCTCTGCAGCTCTGGTCTGTTTCTCTCCTAGTTGATGATTGATTTTCACTCTTCCTTTTTTCTTTTGCCATTTTCGTTGATCAAAGTGGAAAAATAAGCCAATTAGAATAAAAAAGAAAATACAATCTTTTAAAATAACATCAGGGGGGCTGGAGCTCCAATGGATGAGCCACCACTGGAACTGCTTAAATATAGATTAAGTCAAAATTAATAAAAGGCATCTTATTTTGGAAGTAAGGTAGGGGATAGGGGGCCACCGAAACTTGCATTATCTATAGGGCTTAATCGGGCACTGGGTGGCTTTGGAACAAAAGAAGTCACAAAGTTTAAATGGAAAAAGATGGTAATTTAGCAGACTTCAAAATAGCAAATCAGATTTAATTCTTCATATCAACTAATCACTAAGCAATAAAAATCAGGTGATATTTTATGCTTCTATAACAGCTGTAATGTTTATGTGGAATACAAAGCAAGTGTCAAGCATTTGTAAGCCACCATGCAGGAAAGGTTTGAATCCCAGCAAACTATTAATAGTAAAATTTCATTCTTCTAAAGCTACTGAAAAAATTTTAAATGTATGAATCATCCTTCCTGTCAGAAAAAATTAGTTATTATACTTGCAAGAAAAAAAATTTCTTGTAAAAAAAATTTTAATGAATAAGTTTTTTTTATGAATGCTTCAACATAGAAAGGAATTATTCATAACATTTTACCATAATGACATGATCTATTTGTATTATTTGATTACTTCGTAGCAAATCAAAGCATTCAGCATAAAACTGAAGTAAAAGCAATAAAAATTAAAATCAACATTTAAAAGCGACTTATTAGCAAATTCATATAGGTTGTTGTAATAAACCAACATTTAAAAAATGTTTTTTTTTCATATTCCCGTTTGTTTTCCAGTGTTCTGGTAGCTAAATAATAATTACTTTTTATTAATGACAAAAAACCAAGGTTATTCTAAAATAATTACTTTCATCTAAAATCCTGAAATATGTAATGCATTGATAATATGTACACAAATGGTCATAACATTTATTATAATAATTAATTTGATTAAAAGGAAGAATAAAATAAAGAAACTATGAATTAAAATGTATTCATGTTGCCAGGCGCTTAAAACAAGAAAATGAAGTGCAATCAGTCCTGTTAAACAATCAATAAAAAATCATCACACTTTGTTTAACTCTGTTACTTTTGATCAAAACACCTTGATATATCAAAGTGAGTTTGGATACAAATACCACAATTTATTTTATCTAGTTTCTATGAACAGTTTCATTTGGAACAAATAACAGTATTACAGTCAGAATTTTAATTAAATGCTCGATTTTTTTTTTATGTAAATATAAATGAAGCTTTCATTTCATGAAAGAAAGTATTTCACATTCGATACAGACACGAAGAAAAAGAATTTTATGAGCTAGAATGTTATGATGAAAAACCTTTTATTTAAAAAATATGGTACTCTTAAATTGTTTAAGATATTTCATTTGAACTTAATTTAAATATGATCAATTAATTAAAACAGTGTCGATTGTTAATTAAAATTTCTGCACTAAAAACATTCCTTCTTCAAGTCAGTCTGTATTAAGTAAATACTTTTATTAATCAATCATTAAATTATTTTGGATTAATAGAAAAAAAGGCAAAAATGGATGTCCTCCAAATAAGATCCCTTTTCATAGTGAAGTGCTAAGAAAATAAAGCATTTAAAAGTATAAAATATATGTATTAAACATGAATGTTAAAAATATTACTTTTCGTTTGATGGTTATGCTTCTACTCAATTCCTTCTTCTTTTTAAGTAAATCTTCTATACACCTGAAATATGCAAAACATTATGAAATACACAAAAAAATACAGATTATATATGAATAATATAAAATGTTTGCTGTAAATGTATATTTAACTATCAAATAATTTTTAAAGCCTGTTATTATTAAATCAAATTCTAATATTTAGAAAAATATTACACATTTTAACAATTTCATAGATCGTAAATATTAAGACTTGACTTTTCATATTTGGTAGCTTCATTATCTTCTAAATTATATCTTTATGATTATCTTTTTTTTGGGGGGGGGTCTCTTAAAAGAAGAATTTTAATGATTTGTTAATCACTTTCTTTTTTGTATTTTAAATGACTATTCTGGAATTAAAAGAGGAACAAAATTAAAGTCATATTATTTATAAAAATAATATCAACAATTACAATTTGGTAATTGAATCTAAAGTGGGAGGGGGAATGGTACAACTGTTCTGAGCATCACTACATTAAAGAAAAACAAAGCAAAAACATCCCTTTTGACAGTCTGAAATTGCTATACAAGAAAAAGTAATATTTCCTGATGAGAGACAGATACTAAACTTTTTGTATATGCCAATGTCTAATATTTGCAATCAGTGGCATCCATAAGCTTGGTTAAATAGGCAAATGCCTAAGAACCTGCAGCAACCTTAACCCTTTATCTACTAACAGGACATATATCTTCACTCACATTTCAAAACTACTACCCGGATAAAATTGCTTTGAAACTCATTGTAATAGAGTGTCCGAAATGTAACTTTACACTTTTAAAAAATAATTAAAAATAAACAAACAATGATATGTAATTACGGTTTTTTTATGTTCCATAAAGAAAATATCAAAGTCTTTTTAAATGAAGTGAAAACTAGATGGCATTACGTCAATGTTTTGCAACATTGAATCTAAAAATGGCTTCACTGCAAGAACAAGTGCAAGTTGTAGCGTGGTTTATCGAATTTAAATCTGCAACACATATACAGCGTAAATTTCAAACTACCTACAATCGAAGTCCACCTTCAAGACCCATAATTTATGATAATTTGTGACATCGATGAACTGAAAAGTCGAATTATAGCGGCCATCCAGACTGTTGATTCCATAATGCTTCATAGAATGTGGTTAGAAATCTTGCATAGACTCAATGTGTTGTGCGACTAATGGTGTGCACAATGAAATCATGGAATAAAGCATTGCAAAAAAAAAATGATTTTTTCTTTATGGAACATGAAAAACCGTAAGTGCATATCATTGTTTGTTTATTTTTAATTATTTTTTTAAAGTGTAAAGATACATTTGTATATCCCAGTAGTAGAACAAGAATAATTATGCACATCATTGTTTATTTTTTTAACTGTAAAGATACATTGGTATATCCCAGTAGTAGAACAAGAACAATTATGCATATTTTATCTTTAGTCACCTAAAGAATATCCTTATTTTTCCTCCAAAAGCCACTTTTTTTACTGAAAAATTTTCTTCTGTGCATGCATATTCAAAGTTTTGATCTATTGGTAAGTAATACACATTTTTTTGCAATAACTAATAATAATCATGCTTCATGTATAAAAATGTAATGTTTTTTGGTTATGGAACTATTATGTCCCAGACTTTGGTTTAAAATCCACTTGGAGAAAAAAAAACTCAAAACCATCAGTTTGGCTTATTTGGAGCCTATTTTCTTCATTCGCATAGAAAACTGGATAAAAATTAGTTTCAAAAAAATCCCTAATCAAAGGGTTAAGCATAGGTCAGAAACTTTTATTTTAATTATTTAGTACCCAGGCAGGTCTAGCCTACCTGTAAGGATGTAAGGCCTGGAATGGGTAGGTCAGGTGAGAAACTGTTACAAGAATATGAAATCTTCCTATATTCCCAAGCCCACAGAAAAAAGAAACTTAGATAGAGAAGAAATAATAATAAATTGTAGATCCCTGTTATTGCCAAGTTATTAAAACCAGAGATATCAATATGGGAAATTATGCCTTGTATATGGAATCATGTAGAATATTCTGACTGGGAATAAAGGAACCCATTCACTTATATCTTTTATAAGAGTTTTTGTTTGCTTAATGTAAATATAATAATTTTCTTCAACAGGTAGGATGATTCGTACACTGATATCCTCGTTTTTCTCCTTCATGGAGAAATAACAATCAGGAAAGGATATTTAAAAAACCCTCTTTATTTGCTGGAAACCTCGGTGGATAATTTGGCTTGTGGCCTCAAAATCCAAAGGCCAGCAATGTTTGCATTTTTAAAGCATTAAAGTAATTTAACTTTCAAAATTATATCTTATTTTTGTTGTTGTTATTGTTAAAAATCAGAATAAAAATATTTACTGATGAACAGATAATAAACAAATGAAAAAAGAACTCCAAACAGAAAAGGCATTAAGCAACACAGAGTTGAATTTGACCCTAAAAAATTTAATAGCCCAATTAATAAATGGTTTCAATTTCTAATTGGTTTACAGGCTTTTAAATATTATAGATTAGTTCATTCTGTGCAAAAACAAACAGAAAGAAACTATTACCACATTTTGAAAGATGTGTAGGTCACATCAGTACTGTGTTCTAAAGTTAATTTTGCTGTTTGAACGAGGTAAGCCTGTTGTTAGTTTAGAAAAAGATTAAAAGTCAAAACATAACTTTGCTTTAAAATAGTTACAAGGAAAACAATAACTAAAATATCAGAAAGGATTTATTGAAGAATAAACAAAAATTCTTTAATCTAATATTGAAAGCAGATATATTTGTTCGACATTTATTATGATAAAACTTCATTGGTATGGTAAAAAAATCACAAGAGGTCCAAATATAATTCTTAGTTAATTTTTAAATGTAATTTTTCTCTCTACAAATGTTTATTTATTTCAAACTTAAACTCGTTGTTTATGTGTGAATTGTTAAACTACAAACTTAAAAAAAAATAGAGGGAGATACCGAAATTGTAGATTTCTATTAAATCTTAAACAAAATCCATCAACAGGAGTTCTATCTGTACATCTGTGTGCATATGAACTTGAAAACTCAGAAATGCATTGAGCCAGATGATTATCCATCAGCCATAAGGTTTTATCGTCGGACTCGTAAATCTGAATCAGATTTTGTCTGTCACTCGGTCTATTCATATAATGTGAAATCAATAAGAGAAAAACAAAACAAGCTAGATTAATGAAATTTGGTATGTGGTTATGACTCCCAAATTGCAGATCTGTGCCATATTTTAGATGCAATCAATGAAAGAGGAGAGGTACAAAATCCAAGACTCAGATTTCTGCAAAATGCTATGAAATTTCTCACAAAATGCACATGCTTCTTGTATACTTATCAGGGTTGTTGATTTTTTTTTTCTTCAAAAAAATCGATTTATTTTATTTAAATCGGATTTTTTTTATTTAAATCAAGATTTTTTTTATTTTAATGATTTTTTAAAAACTATATATATATATTTAACATTTGTATATTAGACAATGAGGCCTAGAGTCATAGAATTATATATATATATATATATATAACAACATACCAGTGATTAAGCTCTACTTTCTTTTTAAAAAAACAAATTTTAAAAAAAAATTATTTCAAACATATAACAACTATTTAAAAAATATTTGTGAACTAAATATAAAGAATAATATACTTTTGAAATATAAGACAATTTTATTAAAGAAAAATATAATAAAAATTACATTTCTTGACTGTAGATATATTATTGTATGTTAGAATATATAAAATTTTTAGGTATAGCTCTTCTGGTCAAGCAAATTTTGCACAAGTGAGAAGCAGGCTCTCTTTTACATGAACTGCACCAAAGGGCTGAAAATCCTGTTCCCCCCCTTTTCAAAAATAAGAATTATCCTTCTCTACCCTTTATTGCACAACAGACTAAGGATGTCTTAGGAATGTTGCAAATCTTGCAAGAACTAAATAGCATACTCTTCTCCTCTCCCTTTTCAAGTATTTGGATTAGGGTTTATTTCACCTTGACCTTGAGAATAGACTACTTCTTACTAAGCATAAAAAATTAAAGAAACCAGTAACTAGGTGACAAGTCACTGCAATTTTCTGAAGTAACTTTTTCTAACCTGGACTCAAAAATCTGTTTTTCTAATATAATTTGCATATCAACCATTCTATGCACTTGTTATTTATAATAAATAAAGTTTAATATTTAATTAAGTGAGAACTTTAAGAAATCCAAATGGAAAAGAAACATAAAAGTGACTATTTTTCAAAAAAAATCCACAAAATTCAGTAAATTACGTTAGACGTAAGAAACAAACTTCATTCAAACAGAAATCGTTTTCCCTTTCCGATGGTGTATCTATTTTTTTCATACAATTATCCAAAAACATGCTATTGAGAAATTAGAGCAAAAAATCACCCAAAACAACACAAAACATTAATTAAAAATTTTTCTAGATTAAATTTTTAAGGCTTCAAGGTGCATTGAGTCACCATCAGCTGTGTGCCAAATTTCATGACTATAAATGTGATAGATTTGTCTGGACATCACGCACACAAACTTTGCCTTTTATAATTATATATCATAGTTTAAATTGTGCTATGTAGATGTTTGTATTTCTTTTGGAACATTTGTATGTATTACTTAATTATCTTGCATTTGAACATTATTGCAATATAAAAACTTCGTTTCCCCCAACACTATTTAGTTTTCTCCAATATTAAAATGAAACTCAATGCATTTTACTATGTTCTTTCTTTGTGAACATGATCCTTTCACAATATTTATTTTATAAAAAAGGAGCATCTCATACTTTGCATTTTATTGTGTTGCTCATTAGAGTTTTATTTAAAATCTTAATTGCTTGTGTTCTCAAAAATAAAGATATGAAAAGTACTCTAGTTACATCAATTCATTGAAATATTTTTTAATGATGATTTATATATTCTTTCTTTAAATATACATTTAAAATATTTTAAAATCACTATTTAAAGATACATGAACAATTTTATTTCTTTAAAGCAGATTAACTTGATATTTAAAATAAAGTGATTTAAATCAGTGATTTTTTTTTAAAAATCAGTTGATTTAAATCGTGATTTAAATCAGTGATTTTAATCAATTGATTTAAATCGCCGCAACCCTGATACTTATATATATTGCATAAGTATACAAAAAGATCTAGGGGAGAATAATCCTGCTTGCTTTAATACGAAACCTAAAATCCTTTTTCACTCAGCAAACAAGCCACTAATTTGTAAAAAGGATGCTGGCTTTAACCGCTTGACAGTTTCTTTTTTTTTTTTGCCATATTGTGTCCAAAAATAAGCAGATTTTTTTATAAGCAATTTTGTATTCAAATTGATTTTATAAATTCAATAAAATTTATAAAATCAATTTGCCAGTCAATTAAAATTTATAATCCAATATTGCTGGGAGGCAATCAAAACAGTTACAAGTATTGATTTTATTAATTTTTGATACTTTTTAATTGCAGGGGGGGGAGGACCTAAAAACTGTTTTACTTAACGTTACTTGACCTAAAAACTGGTTTACACTTGTTTTGCTATCCAACATTAATTAGACAGCTAGACCCATTTACTAGAAACATTGCAAAGTTAATAAAGTGAAAAAGCTGGGAAAATCAGTGGATTGGTCGAAAAATGACCTACCCAAGCAGCGTTCGGGCAAAATTGTTAAGTGGTTAATGAATAGCAACAGAATTCTTTTCTCATATCAGAACTAATCATTTGTCATGAAAAATAAAATTGTGGTACTCTTCTTCAGATAAGTATCAGATTTGTACTCAAATGAACAATTTCATTGGAGCAACTTAAATAATCTAGTTACAGATTCAAAAAAGAAAAAAATGAAACAAAGAAGCTGTGACTCAAATAAACTATAGAAAGACCGAAACTTAAAAAAATTCAACTTCAATGAAAATCATACTAAATTATATATTATTTGTGGCTTGGATGCTTAGACTTCAAGAACGAAAGTCAAAATTTTGCATCCTCTTTTGAATATACAGATGACATCAGAAATCTTACAAGAAATTTACTTTTTGTATTTACATCATAAAACTGTTATTCCCTAAGCATAAAATGCAATAAATTAAATACAACATTGAGCGGTTACTCAAGTGGGAAACTTAAAAGTAAAAATTCTGATCAAATAAAATCCATATCTAAGACTGGTTGAAAATGATTGCTGAATGTTGTGAGGCGGTATTCATTAAAAAGAGCATAGAAGGTATTCCAAATAAACTGTAAGAACTTCATTTATCAAAAAGCATAAACTAAAACTTGAATAATTTAAAAACAAGAATATATAAAAAAAATACTTGAGTGTTTAAAAATATTATATATATATATATACACGAGCGGCTCGCTATGATATTTTTCATTTTTTTGGGTTTTTGTCTATTTAGCCATTTTGTCCTTTTTTACTGTTTTTGAGTTTTTATTTTGTGTTTATATGTTGGTTTTGATATATATATATATATACAATAATAATTTTGTTGGTCTAGCCATTGAGAAATAAGCAGGCCGAGTAAATAACTATTTTTCACTTATTATCAATATATGGGAGAGTGGCGGAATATACTTAAATCTCGAATGAAAGTTTCATCTCAAAAGAGAGCGGAAAAATCCCTGCCTTCTCTCTGATAAGTGATTAACATATAGACACATGATCAAAGTAAAGGGAATATTAGCTATTTTTAGCAAATTACATAAGTGTTTTAGGGAAAAGTCTGGTGCCAACAAGTCGCTGAGTCTGGTTTTCTGTGGGCACGTGGAAGCAATTTAAGTATTCTTTTAATAATAAATATGCCATAATGCGTGATTTAATATCCCTCCAGCGCGGGAAATAAAACAAAACTGGAGTTAAAGAAAAGTGATTTTGGAATACATTAATATTGTAATAAGATTTTAAAATATATAATATTATAATTTAAAATAAAATTAACTGAGATAATTACATATATATATATACACATACAAAAAAGTAGATGAAGACTTACTTTCTTTGAGAGTCAGAAAAACCCTTTTTTGTAGAGGCTGCTTTGGGTTTACGAACAATTCTTTGCAAGGTATTTGCCAGTTGCAAACTAATGCAAAACATGTATTCATTTTAATAATGAAAATAGTATAAAAGATAATTTTAAACAAAATATGTAGTTGAAAATTTTAGCAGAAAAAAATGCTAAATAATACATGAAAACAGCAATCATATTTCTGGAAAATACCTTCTTATAATAGACTAAAACAAAGCATATTAATCCTTTCATATGACAATCTGAACAATTTAAAATACATACATACGGAAATTAATATATCTTACCAATTTAGGAAAAAATAAGTGTTTAAAATTTAAAGGTAATTTTAAAATTAATGGTATGTTGCATAAATTGAAGAGGAGGAAAGACCATACAGTAAGAACAAGTTAAAGTAAATCATAGAAATGAATATAGATTGATATCATGGAAATGAATATAGATTATTTATAAGCGTAATTGTTACACCAATATCAGTTAAATTTCTTTGTATTTAGCAATATAACACTGAATAATCACAGTTTGGAAATTGAGAAAAGATCAACACATCCACAGAATTCTAAGAAATTTTAGGACTGAGCCGAATACATTTCTTGTGTTACTTATGTGAATGTAGCCAATAAATTACAAGAAATTAAAAAAATCTTTAAATTGTATTTTGAGAAATTAGCACTAGTAGAAATTTTTGATAAATAACTAGGACTGGGCAATGCTGAAAATCTTACATCGCGATATATAACCAGCTTTACATCCCGATTTAATGATGTATCGATATTAGAAAATTACACTTTGATCAATTTTTAAGCTTGTTTTTAGATGTAATTACATATATCATTATAATATGCTTAAAATAAAAACATTTTAGAAAATTGTTTCTCAAAAGTATTTTATTTTGATGGAAATTAATATTTTTAAAAAAAATAGCCATGAAGTGTTTTTAAGAAACAACAAATATAAACAAGTCAAACATTTAAATTTCATTCTAAGTCTTTCATCCAAAAGTAAATTAAAATTTCAGTTACTTAAAAATTAAGCAAGATTTTGGCGTTTTTTCGCAATGTTTTCAAAAAATACTATCTAACAAAATGATTTTTGAATTACTTATAATTCAAAATGCCTTTTTAATGATACCTGTTTAGTTACAAATTACTGAAACATTACCAGTACAAATTACTCAACTCTAAATCATCCAAAGAAGTTTGTTTTAAAGGTTCCTGGCTCTTTCAACAGATGCCCTACCATTGGGCAGCATTTCTCCTTCATAGTTTGTCGCCAAAACTGTATACAAAATATTTAACTTCCGGAATTTAAAATCAAATAACTTTAATCATAATTTCACTATTTTAAACATAGAAAATTAAGGGTGTTAAAAGGGATTTATTTTAAAGACGCGGAAAAATTAAATATATATTAAAAAATTAAATTGAATACATAATTATTAAATATTATAGATTTAAATTAATATAATTAAATATAAAAAAATAAAAAATAATATATATATATATATATGAATTCATATTATGATTACAGATATGTGTGGACCCTCACCGACTCCTGGCAGCCACTATTTTCAGACCCAGTCCGCCACTGTGTGCAAATGGCGAGCACGTCGGCAATCAAGCTAAATCGATGTCCACTTTTTGTCAGTCGCGTTCGAGGGTCTATCAATATGATGCATGCACTAATGTTTCATCCACGATCAACAAAAGGAGAACACGTGCTCGCACCTGCAGGTGGGAATCGGCGGAAATCGGGAATCGGCGTAAGCTTAAATCGATTTAGCGATATAGGTGTTAAATCGATATTTTTCGATAAATCGCCCAGTCCTATAAATAACTAAACTCATCTAGCGGCTTTCAAATAATAAAAAAACAACACTCACTTTACACACATTATATTTTTCATTTTGTGTTCATTTCTAGCTTCTTGGAGTAAACTTCGATATTCAGCAATTCTGCAATGACATAAAAGATGTTGACTGTAATTTAAAAACATCTGGAATTCAAATTTTAAAGAATTATTAAAAATTTTCTTTGATACAAACAAAATGTAATACTTGGCCTAACTCAAAAATTCAACTACACGTGACCTTCAAATCAAAAGTTTCAAATAAATGGTGCAACATTCCCCTCAAATCAGAATATGATCCTAATAATATGTGCTAAAAATCTAGATCCTTACACGGATGAGCCATCTGTACAACCAAACATTTGCATTACGAATAATGTGTAAAATACATTCTTTTGAATTTAGTATGCATTTTTAGGTTCATATCCAAAGATGATAATTAACACTTTTCATTCAACAACTAAAATGCTAAAGCACTTCCAATTCAATGCCTATGCTTTAAAGCCCAGCATCTGCGATTTTTTAACTTGGCTTCTCTACAATGATTGGTTATCTTCTTCATGTTCACTCTTAGAATTTTTCTAATTACTGAATCTTGCTCCAAAATTTAGATCATATCTTTAGATTATTTCCTACATTGTTCAGTTTTATCCTTTCATAGCAAGTAATTTCAAATTTTTGTCTTGAATTTTCACTTCTGTTTTCATAGGTGTTACTTTTAAGCATTTTTATAGAAATTTATTAACTCGTAATTGTCACAGCATGGCCAAATAATGGGCTATATGTCATGAAATCCAAACATCTAAAAATCTCCTAATATTCATATTGGACATAGCAATGCAATCAGGAATGAACTACCATTTAGTGCATTTCAGATTCATTACTTTAAAACTGTACGTAAAAGTGAATAGTTTGTAATGTAAAGCTGAACTAACTTCACAAATCTCTCTATATAAAACGCTAACATACGTGGCACAGAAAAGAGGTTAATTTCTCTTTTGCAGATGGCAATGATAGGTTTGTTTACAAAACAAAACCGGTAGCCTCCTCCATGTTAGACATAATTTCATAGTCATAGCCTGTTACTATAGTTGTTCTGGTGTGAAAAAAATGAGTTTAAGATGAAGAATTCGCAATATAATGAAACTTTGAATAAAATTATTCAAAAGAGATCAATTAGAAATGAAGCAGTCAAAATAGTTTAAGTTAGCGAAGATAAAATCGTGTCATTTCACAAATTGAGGCGAACATTATGGAGATTACTATTGCGAACATGCACTTTGGCTACTCTTCTGTTATGCCTACACCATTTGCCGCCTTTTTATTCTTGGCAAATTTTCTTGGGGTGCTGAATCATCAGTTTGACTCTAGAAGTGTAGGGAAAACCATGTTATGCATATAACCCAGTGCAGATGCTCTGCGTGGGATCAGCTGGTACAGGAAATTAAACATACTATAATTTGGTTTATAATATGGTATATTTTGTAGTATTTCGTGCAATAATCATTGGTTTTGTCATTACAATGCGTTTTTTTAATGAATTTTTATTAATCCGGCGCTTTCGTTAATCCAGTAATCTTTTCGTCCGATATTTGTCGGATTGCTGAGAATCTACCATATATATTACTGTGAAAGGTGTTGATGATTAGTTGATCAAAATGTTCCTGTTTATTTATTTAATGAATAAGTCCCATAATTGAACACCATTATGCAATGTAGAAACCATTTTTCATGTACATGTACTTTGGCTACTCTTCTGTTATGCCTACACCACTTGCTACCTTTTTATTCTTGGCAAATTTTCTTGGAGCGCTAAATCGGCAGTTTGGCTCTAGAAGAGTCAGGAAAATCATGGTATGCATATAACCGAGCGCAGATGCTCTGCCTGGGATCAGCTAGTTGAACAAAGTACTTCTAATAATGCAATAATTAATTTTGAAACAAAGCAGCATTTGAATTTTCTTTTGGTAATGTTTCACAAAACAGTTCTAACTAAAATTATGCACAATGACCTTACTTCCTAACTTCAAAACTACAGAAAATATTAATAGAATAACAGAACAGTCAAAGAAAACGATTTGCCAATTCATCCAATTTTAATAAACTTTTGATATTCATTCTAAAAACTTGGAATAACTAAAAAAATTTTAATAAAAAGCGATATTTTACTATGCATTCTAAGCAATATTTACGATACATATTTTACTACAAAAATATATGTTTCTTAATGTTAAGTATTTTGAATAGTTGCATGAATAATACTGATGCATTATTTTGATGTATAGCTTTTAAAAAAAAAAAAAAACTACATTCATAATGATGAATTTCCCCTCCCCCCCTTTTTCCAGATTCTCTTGATGATTTTTAAACTGTAAGAGGGTATTTCCATTTTTAAATCAGCACTCTAGTTATTAATAAAATGCAAGAATCATGAGAAGGCATTTACTCATATCCTGATTACTTTACTGAATATATGAAAAGACCAAAGGAAATTTTGAGACATAAACTTAGGGCACAAATTTTAGCCTACACTTTTAATTGAAATTATCAAAAAAAGCACCTATGTATTTATGAATAACTTCACACAGGAAAATACACAAACGTGAAAGAAAGCAGACTTACTTCTTGTGAAGAATATCTGTATCCAAAAGTGCAGGTTTTTCTTTTCTAAGCTTTTCTGTCAGAATATAAGAGATGAGATTTAAAAATAAATATATGAATTCAACTCAAAGAATCTCAAGATTAAGTTTACATTAAATTGGCTTTTTAGAGTTATCTGAACCAAAAGCAATATGGTGAGTTGATCTTTTCTAAAACACTTTAATAAATTAAATTATACCTAGAAATAAAATGTAATATGAAACAGCTTTAGGACATAATAAGAGTTCTTTTTTTCCACAAATGACTTATTTATGCCCACCATGTCGAAATTCATTCTACTAATAAATCAAAAGAATTTTTATAATTTTTGTGTTTCTTCGGCTTTTATGTATAAAACAACCCATTAAATTGTGGATCTCAACCAAAGCATGTACATAAATTTCAAATCACGAGAACACCAGAAGTCCACTCTTCTGCCAAATTGTTCAATGTTAAAAAACAAAAATAATTCATAGAGCAATTCAATTTAAAATATTTCATTAAAATTTTAAAAATATACATATTTACTAATTTTTATGCTTCATTGGCACATTTTATATTCCAACATTTATTATTCCCACACTTGGGGCTATGAAAAAATGTTTTTAGCACAGGTAGAGAGGCAGAATTTATTTGCAGCTCAAATGGGATCACAAATGAAGAAGTTTAAGAAAATTTGAAATATAATAGAACCCCGGTAATCAAAAATTCTGGATAATCCAAACACCTTTTTTAAATTTTCTGAAAAATTTTTACTGAAAAATGAAGGAAAAATAACAATTCTGAATCAGAAACACAGCCAGAGTTTATTCCTAACTTAAAAGTAGTATTCGAATTGGTTTTTAAGAATGAATATAGCACCTTAATTAGTAGAAACACACTCGGATATCTTCTTTTTACCCTCAACTTGTTTGCCACTATACCGTGCAAATAGCCGCGTGCTCTTTCTGAATGCCTTCACAGAGCATCTGGATTCAATACTGTACTGCATTTGGTATATCAAGAATATTTTACCGAATTTCCAGGATAATCTGAATTCCACGAAATCCTAACAGAGGTCGGCTCCAATTAGTTCGGATTTCCGGGGTTTTACCGTATACAATTTTACCTTCAGATGATTCAAAATAATGTTTTAAAATATATATTTCCAAATTATTAAAGCAAGATTTTGATTGTTATTGTATAACAGAATATAGAAAAACACCATTTATACATCTTTCACAGGATTGATGTAAAACGAGATATAAATGAAAAGATGTATAATCTAAAAGAACAACTTTGATTATTACAAATTTAACGCTACTAATGCAAATTCATTTAAAAGCATTAGTTTTTAAGTTAGTAATAGTACAATACTACCATAGTATAGAAATCAGTAATTAAATTTTAAAATTAAGAATTTATCATAAAAGTGAGAAAAATCATGCATTTATTGCATATCTTGAATACTAATTATACATATCTTATACGATTTATGTGCATGCAGGTAGGCATTTAAGTAAGAAAATCTTTAACTGTCGTTTGATGCACTGATTGTTTGTGAATATCAATATCAAGTACAGCACTATGAATCGAATTACTCTTTTGACGTAAGAAATAAGTTAGAATTTTTTCAGTGAGATCCATTGCACCTTTAAAGGAAAGTGGAATAACTTTATCTCCGCTTAAATTATCACCAGACATTTTGTTTTCTATTAATTTATCAATTGTGAATAATTTTGGAGTCATGATATCTTTATCACAGTTCACATACTAGAAAGAAGGGAATTTTCACAATTTAGAACAGGGGAAAACGATGTATAATCAAATATTTGCATTATATAATATAAATGAAGTAATTTATCATTACAATGAATACGAATAAATTGGGACTGTGATGAAATGAAGTATAAATGGTGCTTTACTGTATATAGATTATTACATTCTAATCCTAACATCTCGGACCTAACTGTCAATATTAACATTAAATGTTTTAGGCATAGATCACGAGAAGAAATAAGATGAAATGTTTATATTTACTTAAAATTATATTAAATTATTTGATATTTCATGATTGAAATAATCAAGGTTTGAAAAACAGTACAATGAAACTGAATTTCAGATTTGGACCAGGATTTGTCCAAAATTAGTACAGTGGTTCTCCTGTAAACAATCATTTGAAATGCAAATAAATCATTTATACTCGGCTTTCTGAAAATTGTTGTAATGTCTAAAACAACAGAATGGACATTACAAAGGAAAACATAATACAAAATGCACACTCGAACATTAATTTGGCCATCATCATGCAATCATTTAGTAAAAGGTGTTGTTACATTGACCATCAAGTTCCACAAAAAAACTACATATACACAATTATCGGGGTCCAAGAAAGATTGTAGCCATTTAACAATAAATACTGAATAGTAACGCTGACTAGCCAGCTTAAAATAAATGCTGAATAGTTTTGTGCGTTTTATTTTCTACAAGCAGCACTGGCATATAAAGATGCAGAACTATATCTTTACAATAACATATAGTACTATGCATATACTGAACAGCATCTTGTGCTAGTTGCTCATTAGTACAACCATCTGGCTTATGTCCCAGAACAAAAAAAAAATCTTTAAATAAGATTTCAAAAGGGATATAGCATTCAGCAGATTACTATGGAAATTATATGGAGCATAAAAGACTTTAAATTCTCTGTAATCTAAACTAAAGGGCATTAAGACTTGATCAATAGCATATGCATTAGAGATTTGTTGAATAGTTAGGGTTATCTGAAGCTTCTAAAAGATTAAATTTAACAGTAAAATTCCAGGATAGCATTAGGTAAATTATCAATGAAGGTGTATGCAAACACAAAGGTAGGAAAGATAAATACATTATGCTACACAAATTAATACTATGCATTTGTCAGATGTTTATAGCACTTAGCAGTTCACATGAATATACAAAAAATGGATTTTATAATAGAATGAATCAGCAACATTCTATTCTAATCAGTTACATCAACTCTATTTTATAAGTATCGTACAATCAAAACTTAAGCACTTATCATACGGACAAAAATACAGTCAACGCAACCACCAACTCAACTGTACCTCCAACTCCGATCCCAATTTCAACCGAACTAAGGTTGCCAGCGTTGGGTAAGGAGTTGGTAGCAGTTTTTATTTTCCGACCCTCAGAAATATAACTCTATCCTTATATTTGGCGAAAATCTTATTCATGGTTGTTTGTTGTTGTTGCTTATTTTGAATCTATACACGTTATTAACCTTCCAGCGGGCACAAATTTTACAACATATCGTGCATCGTATTACATATATCGTGCTGTTTTACAAAAATAAATACAACTTTTATTTATGTTATCTTTATTTATTAGCTTAATAGTAAACAAAGATTTTAGAAATAAAAATTGCACTTAAATTTATAAAAGAACGATATAAATATGTAATATGATGCATAATACAAGTATCTTTTGAAAACGCGTGCCCACTGGAATGTTAGTAAAGAGGAGGGACAGAAATATGAGGCAATGCATATCAGCTGGGGAAAGACCACTTCATGGGAGCCGCCATCTTTGAGTATGACGTTGTGTGTTATGACGAAAGCAGTCAACAATTCATCCGATTGGTTCAGATACAAGGTTGTGTCAACTTTGTCGTGAGAAATCGACATGGTTGAGTGTATTTTCTTCAACCCCAACTTCCATATCAGATGGCAAATTAAACTCAATTCTCAAGTTTTGAGTTGAACATGCGGTTGAGTTGAGGGTTGGGTTAGCAAATTTTTGCTTGTGTGATATGGCTTTTAGATTTGGTAATGGACTGCACATTAAGGATATTTTTTTAAAACAATTTTTCTGGATAAGCTTGAAAAAATGTAAAATTTATTTTTGTTTTAAAATGCACTTGTTTATTTCTTTTCTGACAATATATAGAATTCTCGATTCAGACTAATAAAAATTTTATAAATCAAATGTTAAATCAAAGAGACTTCAGAGTATATAAATTTTTACCATAAGCAATAGCAATCTTCAACTCCTTTTCTTCTTCCATAAGTTGCTGCAGAGAAGATATTCTTTCCGAGAATTCTTGAGAAGTGAGCATAGTACTACTTCCAGGCACACCATCTTCTAATTTTCTTTTCTTCCTATTCCTAGAACCAACAGGCAGTTCAATCTCATAATTTTTATTCATTGCTCTTGTGTGCTTTGCTTTGAAGAAACACTGTGTGTCCTCAGGAGATTCACTGAAATAAAATATAGTGCATAAAATAAATAATTCAAAGTTATTTAAAAATGAGAGCTAAATAAAAAAAGTATTTAAATATTTCTAAAACAAAATTTGGGAAAGTTACAATAGTAGAAAAATAGTAATATTTAGAACATTAACAAAGTCTCCTTAAAATTTCAGTATTTTATGAAAAAATAAAAATGAAGACAAATCTGTGAAAAAATTATCACAAAATGAGAAGTAAATATTGAAGAGGTTTCCCCCCCCCCCCATTCATACAACTTTATATGAGTGCCATTAATTTCACAAAACACATTGAGATGGTGTTTGATTTCTTGCTATGCCCTTAGAAACGCTGTATCATTAAGAACAATAAATGCAATAAAATCGATACATAAAAATAAAATGTAATAAAATCGAATGATAAAGCAAATGATCACTTTAAAATTTATTTAAAAGAGATCACTTATTATTTATTAAAAATTAAGTGATCTTTTGCTTTAGGTTAACTCATCAATGCCCAAATTAATTTAAAGCATAGATTTCAATAAATTTCTACGAAAGTTATGTTGAAAACACCAAGATTAAGTTAACTGTGAAGTAAAATTAAATTTGGAAAAAAAATTTGGGGGCCTTTTTATTTTAGAAAAAAATAAAAATATTCACAAAAAAATCATTTAAAAAAATTTACATAAATATTCAAGATTTTTAAACTATTGTAAAATATCAAAAAATAAAAATTATTTTTGAAGTCCTTGCATTAGCTCAAAAATAAACCAAAGGAAAAACCAAAAAATTTCAAGATGACGACATTTTGGCTTCAAAATCTGGCTAAATGGTGATATATGCTTGTTGGAAACTGTTTATGAGTTTGGTAATATCTATTGACTTCATACACAAAGTAAAAAAGAAACAATGGAATACATTGGTTCAGCCATGGAAGTGAAATGTAACTGACATATAAATAGGACGATAGGTGTCAACGGGTTAATGTCATATTTTTGTTTGATACATGGCATCTTTAAAAAAAAATCCCACAATACACACTGTTCCTTTTCTTGAAGAGTAGCCATTTTTTAGGGGAGGGGGGGGGGCCCGAGCCTCTCTCTCATCATCAGAGATTGTAAAATAAACATATGTAATGTGATCATAAACTTTGATAATACCTGAATACATGGGACAAATTTGACAATATCTCATCAACTGTGTTTTTATTAATTGTTTAAAATTGCAAAGGGATTTTGTGGACAACCTGTATTTTGCAAGTTTTCAGAAATGAAATCACATAAAAATGCTTAATATAAAAAAGTAAAAAAAAAAATCCAATATTAAAATAACACTTATAAACATACAACAATGATTAATTCTTAACTATAAACCTTTCAAAATATACAGCCTTTCAATAAAATTAATAGCATATTTCAGTTTTCTTTTTTCACTCAAACAGTATGGAAAAGTTGTAATAAATAAAATCTTTAAAAAATTATTCTCTTATTTCATTGAAATTCAAAAAAATTGCCTACTTTAGTATTCTCTAATATATTTAAATAAGATTTGTTAACATATTCATAAAAATAAATTTCATGTTTAAATTTTTTTAATACCAACCAATGATAATCTTTCAACAGCAGTTAATAAACAAAACATTTAACAGTCAACATCAAAAATGGAGTATTTTAAGACTTTTTAAATCCCACACCTGGTATCTATAATACAATAATCTTTAATTTACTTTATAAATTGCATATGCACATAGAAAAAGAACTATTGAATGGAAAAAGCTCTTTTGCATTCCTTTTGAGCCATTACTGTTATTAAATTCCTGAATTTGAAAGATTTGTCTTAAATATGTTTGCTTTATCTCTCCTTTCCTTACAATGGAGCTAAACATCTGAATTTGAAAGTGAAATAAATAATTTATCATACTTTTTGACAAAATTCTAAATTTATGAAAAAGAGAATCATGCTTCGATACTTCAGGCTTCAAACATATTAAATGACTTGAAAATGCTAATCAAAATTTGCAGTTGTATACCTCTTAGCATGGATGTATTAAGCTTGTTGGGGGCCCTCTGAAAATATAACACATATATACTTTTGAAAATTTCAACTTGTCAGTTATGATGATTTAAAATAAGATAATTTCGCAAATTTTTAATCAAAGTAACTATATTTTTGTTAATAAAAATCACTTTATAATTACTCTATTATTTGATTTTATTCACCTGATTAATTAGTTTAATTAATCTTTGTCGATAATGAATATGCTTTGTGTTCAATAATTTTAAATTTATATTCGTAAGTTTTGTTCATAAATATTCACATGAAGTGTTATCGAAATAACTTAAGATTCATTATATAACAGTAAAAGTAATTCGCTTTTTCCTTCCAAAATCACTTTAAGTATAACTATCAAATAAATAACTATTGTATTCTATGCAATATTCTGCAAGTTATAAATCCCAAAATTATAGTTAATTTAATTCTAAATACTGAAATATGATAAAGCAAGAATGACAAAAACAAGAATTGTAATATTTAAATCTTCATACCAGTATAATAAATGCACCTTTTATCTTCTTCGAGTTCTTATTTTGAAGGACCACAGGTCTATTTTAATCCTTTAAATCCTTTTTTAATTGTTAGAAATTTTGGAGGCGTTAAATCATAGGAATGCATTTGAAAGACACAAAAAGAAGAGGGACGTTAAAAGTTATTCTACAAAGTACTTTCAGCGAAATAGAAGATTGATACTAAATTCAGCTCATTCAGAAACTTGTTCAGATTATTCCGTAATTCAAAAAAAGGTGGATCCAGATTACTTTGATTGAACCAATCATAATAAATTAATACATGTGTATAAACTTAAAACATTTGACCATTTTCATTAATAAATAACATTATTCTCTAATATACTTGGAAAAATTAAAATAATTTATTAATTCTAATCAATACTCTAAGTTTATTGGAAGTGATGCAAAATAATAAGATTTATAATTATATAAAGCTCAAACACAATTCTTCAATGCGAAAATGTGGTCACGGTGGCATAGTGGTAAGATGTTGGCCTCGGAGCTGGAGGGTGCCAGGTTCGAAACCCGATTCCACTGAAGATCTGTCGTGTATTGGGCCTGTTGCACGTTAAATAATATATAGGAGGTCAAACATTCTCCCACTGCTGTGGTACGGAAGTTTGGAGAGGGGAGTGCCAGTTCAAGTGTCGTCCTCATCACCTGACCGTGGTTCAAAATTGCGAGGTGCATCCCAAAATAACCCTCGTTTTGCTTCAAAACGGGACATGAATATAACTAAACTAATCAAAGAGAAACTATTATAACAGTTTATAAACTAATTATAAATAAAATTCTAACTTTTTTCTGGGATTTCTCTCTGGAAAATTCTTCATTTATTTTGGAGGTATCAATGTTATCTAAAATAATTCTCTAATAATTCAATAATCTTCTATCACAATCAATGCCAAGATAATAAAAAAAAAATGGGAATGGAACACAGATTAAAATTTTTAATCTTCATTCTAAACAATAAATAAATTTTCTGAATTTAAAAAAATCTTTTGTAAAAAAAAAAAAATGTTACACTGAATTTAAATGGAAGCAGCGAGGTTAATAAGCTTAAATTTATTTATTAAAACTGTGAATGTGGTTTAAAACATGTATATATAAAAATATTCAAAATTTTTAGGAAATTTGTTAAATATTATTTCTTTTCTGAAGCTGAATGAACTTAAGTAATTCCATTAAATATTTAGTGTCAGATATTATTGAACTCTATATTGATAAATTAAATAAAATATAGCTTATTAGTTCTATTCCTCACTGGAAGAAGAATTCCTTTTTAAAAACAACTAATGTAATGAATGCCACAATTTTCATCATGAAATCTAATTAAAATTCTGCCTTGGGTTCTCTCATCATCTGACAGCTGTACGAACTGCTTTGAAGAGTGTCGCTTTTCAAATGTGTTTAACCCTGGAATGGTATTGCTGAAACAAATCGACTCCTTTTCCCATTCAAACTGCAAATGTTTTCTTTGTACTGATTGGGTTTCTTTCTCAAGCCTGGGAAAGTGAATATCAGGTCATCTGGACTACTATCTGAACTAAGCTTTCACATATTTTCCAAGTCTGGTTGGGGTACACATCCAATTTGTGTTGTTTAAGTCATTAGCGGCAAATAACTGTAGCTGTTGGATATTCACGCAGACCTGATGCTGTAAATGTAATCAACGGTGGGTTTGCTCAGCATTTTCTCTGGGAAACTGGAAGACAACCTTACCCGCAATTAAAGCTTTGAAAGAGTGCGGGATACCTAACTAGATTCCTTCTGTTCAGGAACTCTGATTGTGATAATAAAACGTGGACTTGGGAAGTTAAAATCGGATATGTGAATAGGTTCTTAGAGGGAAATTATCTATTGCGATATTTTTTAAAAATACCACTTCATTTCGGGCCCCAGGCACGTGGTGTGCCTAGCCTTTAATACGCACCTGCATCTTAGTCATAAATCTTGCAAACATGAAAAACCATTGAGCTTATACAGGGTGCTGATCTGATCATGGGCTCGATAGCTAATTTCTGAACCATTAGATAGAGGTATATACTTCCAGTTGGTAAAATGATTTAAATGGTATAAAGAATTATATTTTAAATTGTTTGAATCAGTAAATGTACTTCTGAAAAAATTACGACGTCTATATTTTTATAGTCTCCCTGCCTTATTAGTCATATTTGGTAAAATATTCTTGACACACTAACATTTTAAATAAAATCTGAATGAGTTATGAAGATTTGCATTTCATTATTATAAACCAATCACAGGTCGCCTCTAGCAAGTACTTTCTCACAGTGCCATTGAAATAATCTAAAATAGTCATATTCAAAGCATCATAATGCATTCAGTTTTAGTCGCAGAAGAATGGAACTTTTTTTGTTTAAAATATCAAGAATATTTTACTTAATATGACTAATAGGACCTGAAGACTGTATAAAAATTTAGACATTCGAATTTTTTCATTAGCACATTTATTAACTCAAAAAGCATAAAATATAATTCTTTAAGTCATTTAAAGCATTTTACCATTAATTTAAAGCATTATTTTATTAATTGAAAGTATAGACCTACCTCTAATGGTTCAGAATTAACTATTGGACCACATTTATGGTGGACCCTTTGTATAACAATGGACATAATATAAATATTGGATACCACATTCAATTATACTATTTGAATACTTTTATGAGGATATTAAGTCATATAACACTAAATATTGAAAATTTCAGTGCCTTACTTAATATCTTCTGAAATTTCAGAATCTTCTGAATCTGAAGAAATTGATGAACATGGCAGTCTTTTAAAAATATCGCAACCATTGACATTTTCAAAAGTTGGCGAATGTATAAATCCTAAAAAGAAAATGGGTATAAGAAATGTCTTTCATATATAAACATCAACATGAATCAAATAAATTAAATACAAAATAAAATTGCTTGCTTTATTACTTGCTATGATTACTATTCTATAGAGGCTGGTTAAAAAATTTGTTGGACGAAACTTCAATTTCTGCTCTTCACATTTGCATAATGTTCGTTTTATCTGCTTTTGGTGAAGAAGAGGATTTGAACCTTGGTTTGTTATGATGTCATTCCAAAGACAGGAATGTTTAGTTCTTGCATAAGTATATGTAGCAGAATTGGAGTGATGTCTTATTATGATGGATTATCATGATGATATGTTTTCTTTATGACCTCGAGTTGAGTTCATTCATCAGTTTTAAATGTTTTTAATAAAATTAATTAGTCTTCTCAAAATTGTGGCTCCTTGTTATATCATCGTAAGAACTGCTGCCACACTCTGCAACACCATCAATTAAAATTAATTTTTATGCAACTATCAATTTATATAACTCTTATAACATAGTATATAATAGATCTTTTGAAACTTGGAAAAGAAATGTACATTTTATGATAGCAAAATTTAATTTAAATTTGAAATGAATCTTAATTTTTCCAATTAACTTTTATTATTTTGATAACATAACAATAGATTTTCACTGAATTTATTTATTTAACTATTACATTTCATATTGTTCTTTTTTTTCATACTACATATAATTTTACATAGAAATTTCACAAATATAAGCTGTGTAGAATATGCATTTTGATATAATGATCAATAAAGGTAAGATTATTAATGCACATATCATTAACTAACATAAACAACAAATAATTAATTAATGCCTATTCAAAGAGTAATGTAAGTAATGACTCGTTTTCTCTATTTTCTTTTTTATTGTATTATTATTGACCTTTCAGATTTGCAGTAGTTTAATAGTATCAGCTGATAGTTATAACTTTTTAATTGCTGGTATTTTTATAATACTACGTAAAATCTGGAATTCAAATTTATTAACTAAATTTCAATTGCATCATAAATATAATAAGAACACAATAAATCATTAATAAATCATTTCTTTTAATAATCATCCATTATTAAAAGAAATATTACCAGGCAATCAGAAAATTTTCCTGAAACAAAGGAAGAGAGAGCATCAGGAAAAACAACTGGAATGATTGTGATAAATTCAAATAGATACAATAACTTTTGGGGTAAACTTAAAAACATAGTATAACAGGCAAGATTTGATTTTTCTAAAGCTTCATCAAACTTGGTATTAGATCTAAAACATTTAAGACGTAACGGTTGATCATACTATACTCTTAAGTCCAACTAAATATTTTATCTATATTAAATCTCTTTATTGCTAAGTAACGCCATATTATGCATCGGCTAATTACAAAATACTTTTATTGTTTTTTTTAAACAGCTATGAAGACAAAGTGCCGCCCCATGCCCCTGATGCCATTACAGCAACTGAACCAGTTGGATGGACATGGGACAAACTGTCATGAAGACATCAAGGATAACCAAGATCAGGATAATCAGAAAACCAAGCAGTCACATTCAGAATCCTCCAGATGATGTACATCTATAATATAAAACCAGGAAAATTAATTAAGCACTAGAGTAAACATATATACCATCTATTCAATATTGAAAAAATTAATTTTTAAAAATATTTTTAATGTCTCATTTCGAGGTTACATAAAAGCAATTGGAAATGGTCATTAAAATTTTACATTCTGATCAGATTAGTAAGTCAACATCCCATTCTCTAAACCAGCGGTTCCCAACCTTTTTATTCCTGCATACCCCTTCATTAGTCCTGATTTTTTTTTAGCATTCCCTACTGTTATATCCTCCCCCAATCATCCCTCAGGACAAAAAGTTCTTATTAATAACGCTACGGCCTTAGGTAAGATTAAGAGTCAAACGACTCTAATGAACTTCCTAAAATTTGCAGAATTGATTTTTTTGACTTAACATCTTATTCTATTTTTTAAAATAGTATTAATTCAACATCAAAACAAATGAAAACAGCATTGAAATAATTTCGCATTCACTTACGATTAGAGTTTAGTATTCATTTACTAGATATTAATCTACTTTTTTTTTCTCCTTATTTCGTTAATAAGCTTTCGGACTTGCACAAATTTCACTTTCATTTTCCATACAAACTTGAGAAAACAAAATTCCAGAATATTCTTATATTTTGTGGTACTTTTCCGTTAGCCGGGCACAAGCGAAAAATCGCCAAATATCTTACAACCATTCTCTTGGCGACTTGGCTCGCATTTGGTTCACAATTTGCGACATTTGCGCCAGGCTAACGGAAAATCGCTTTGCTTGGCGACTTGGCTCGTGTTTGGTTCACAATTGGCGATATTTGCGCCCGGCTAACGAAAAAGTACCTATTTTGTGTTTTTCGCCATTACGAAGATCACTTTTGCATACCCCCAACTGGTACGCCCACTTAAGTTGGGAACCATTGCTTTAAACCCATGTTATACCAGTATGATGATGTTTGAAAAATGACAGAATAATTTACATCAGCCAATAATCATAAAGGATCTGCATTGTAAATGGGATCATTAATTCAAAGTTGACAAAACATCAATAAAAATTTAATTTATCTCAAAATCTGAATGAAGAAAAACTGGGTCCGAAACTGAATAAAACAAGAGAAAACAACAATTTTTAAACTAAAAATATCAGTAAAGGTTTATTTTTAATCCTTAACAGTTTTAATATAAAATTCATAAATAAAATAGTAAGTAATTTTAATAAATAAGGTAATAATTATTATTAAAAATATTTAATGATTTTAAAGGCAATAATTTAAATAATTGTGCAAGTAATTTTAATAAAAAAAACAGTATACAACACTTTGAATACAACAATTCTACAATAATACATCAAAATAAACAATGCAATTCATATACAACATGGTCCAAATGTTTTTTAAAAAAGTGATAAAAATGTATTGCTTTTTTTATTGTAGGCATTGCACAGCAGTTAGTCCTCGAGTGAATTCAGGATGTGAACACAAAGTAGACAAATAACTAATGAGAACAATTCAGATACAGAAACATTTTTAACTTAGAATTAACCAAAATACTTGCTTATATATATATATAACACCACTTCATGTCCCCATATCTAGAATCATTATGATTCTTTACAATCGGTTTAGATGGACATGAAGTGGAAGCATAACAGAAAAATTTAAAAACCAATTTAGCACCCTAAAAAAGAAAAATTTCGAAATAAATTATATAACTAAAGAAGAAAACATAACAGAATAAAAACAAAGAAGATAACAGAAGTGTCCATGGTGTCTCTAGAAAGACTTTCTGTCTTCAGGAATATTTTTTTAGTCTGTTGTTTGACGCTTATTATTATGCTATATTGAAATTCCATATTCAGACTTGGATGAATGAAGCAGGAGAGAGCAGTTGGCAGACTTTATTTTTAAGGATCTGGATCATCCAATCAAGGATCTGGACTGAAGACACGACTGTTAGCAAGAATAAACCTAATAATATTGAAAATTTTATTTCTTGAATGTCGATTACCAGCAACTTGGAGTAACCAAATATGTACAAGATGGGACGCATATTTCTTAAGATGCCAAGATTCTGTTAATGGCCATTCGGTTATAATGCAACTTAATTACTATGCCTCCACAGCTACAATACTCTGAAATTGTTAAAATAAATCTGTAGAGGTAACTAGGAAACAGGCTGTGTCCAGTAAAGAAGATTATTTCCTCTCTTCTCCATGATTTCATACACATTTTGACTCTTGGAATTAGATTATAAATATTTCTTTCAGTCTCATCTTCAGTCTATTCATTTTTCCATTTGTCAAGCATCATAGAATTTAAAAAGCCTTTGACGAAACATCTTGGGAATTGAATATCTGTATCTGGAATGTCGCTTTCTGTTGCTTGTTTGACCAAACTATCGGCTACCTTATTACCTTTGTAACCAACATATGCCTTAATCCAGGTAATTTCTACTTGCTTACATAGACAATAATTTAAAATTATGTAAATATGAATATCTGGAGTTCAGAGAAAACATTTGAGATACTGACAAATTCAAAACAGAAATGTTCAAATTAGCCAAGTTGCATTTTAGTATATAATAAATAACTGAAAAATTCAAAAATCATACATGTCTATCTACATATCATAATATGTACTAAGATCATAATATTGATGACAAATATACAGGTCTTCAAACTAAATAAACAAATTTTGTCAAATTTAGATGTTTGATGATAAAGTGCCATTTTAGTCATTATTCACTTTATAACAGCTACAGCTTGCTTGAAGTCCACAAATTCAATCCAGGTAAAAAGCCACACAATAAAATAAAGTCTGAAATAAAAATTGAACAAGTTTAACATGCAATTTTTGAAAAGATAAAGAAGCTTTACTAATCCAACTTAGTCTATTACTATCCGTCTATTACTAATCCAAGTATTCAAATAAAAACGGTAAATTTGGAGTTTACGGTACCCACCTGTTTCTCGCCAATTTTTCTTGGCACAATTTCATGTGCCATCACTAAATACTGTTTTGGATGTGCAGTGCACTTTTTATTGCTCTCTTGCGCATGTCACCTGAAAAAGAACGCAATGCCTGCGGCATTTCAAGTGTGTACCAGGCAAATTTTTTTAACTGAAAAGAACATCAGCAGCTTCACTTTCAGCATAGCAGGAAACTAGTAGTTTCGCTTTTTCACTAAGAACCAAAACACACAGAATAAAATACACAGTACTGAACCAATATTCAAACCGAAGAATTCCAAACAAAGTTGTATTCAAATTCGGATGAATCGACCATTCACATCGAAGAGATGAACAAAACAGTCCAATCGAACGAAGAGATGAACAAAACAGTCCAATCGAAACAATGCGCAATATGGCGTGATGTGCAAAATACCGATGAAAAGATTCCACGCATGCGCACAAGTCACTCGTAAAAAATATTATTCCGCAACCAAAACAAATTTTCTCTCATCTCCGTTCTTGGCGGCAAAGATTTGGCGATCCTAAGAGGAACGAAGTAGGTACCGTAAACTCCATATTAACCATACAAACAAATTTTATCACATAATCTGTTTGAAAACTGGTGAATAATTATTTTTATTTCAATAATGTTACGGAATGTCCAACAGAAATGCACCAATTATAATATATTCTAAGCATGATGATGATGTTGTGTCCAACGAGTGAGTCAGATAAAACCATGAATATATAGTACAGTCTTAGCGATCTGTACGATCTTATTGGAGTCCAGTTCTCCCGCAGGTAAGAAGCAGACATCCTGCCACGCCCTCAGGATCAAAAACTGACTCACGGTGGCAAATCCAGGATTTGGGTCTGGGGGAAAAGGGGCTAAAGTATAAAAATTTTTGTATTGTCGTGACGAATGTCAAACCTTATGGCTTATGTAAACCAAAACACTTTAAATTTACAGACCTGACAATAAGAATCATAAAAAACACTACAATACTTTCGATAATTGAATAAAAAACACAATGAAATAACTAGCAAAAACATGTTTTTGACCGCATCAGAACTACACGTACGAGTGGAATGACTACAAAAGTGGGAAAATTTTCAAGCCTGCCAAAACCCAGGAAGAAATGTTGTCACTTTTTTTAAAGGGAGATTAAGAAGAAACTGCTGTAGTGGTTTTAAATAAAATAAAGAATTCTGATCTAGCTATGAAGAAGTTGCAGACCCACCCCCTGGATTCGCCACTGCCGACTCATCAAGGAAAAAGAAATTGCCATTGCCCCAAGGGGTTGGACTTCTACCTGTTGGTCTGCGGAAGGTGTTTTATTTCTCTTCTACCACCTACTGGAACCAGTAGAGGCATTCCCCGATCCGCCACTTGGGGACGCGCCCTCTGGGGGCTACAGGCTCCCCCGAGGGTTCTAAGCATAATACATTGCAACATAAAACAAAAATGAGACATTGTTCGTAAATCTTACAGAAAAATGTACAGGCACTACCCAACCTGTTTTAAATGTATGTAACCAATTATTTAAGATGCAGTTAGAAGACATTAACTAATTAAATCAAACTTTTTAAAATCATATGTTAAAAAATATTTTAAAATGTAAGCAATTAATAGAGAACAAGTCTCAAATTAAGGAATTCACATGGGAGCCATCTTCACTGTAAAATGGTGTAGGACAATCTCCATGTTTTTGGTTTAAAATGTTAAGGTTTAGATTTAGAAGGAAAATAAAAAGAGTTTTGAGACGTATGCCTGCTATTATGTCGCTTTGTTGAAATCAGATTCAGGGAGAAAAAAAAAAAATTTAGATCAAAATCTCAAATTGAAGACTGCACAAGTATTATTTAATACTAGAAGATTTGCACCCGTCTAAGACGTGCTTTTAGCTTCCCAACAATATCTCAGATTTGATTGTAACAGATTTATTAACGAAAGTTGTAGTAGAAAATCTCATGCGCACTATCAGTGTTTAAAGAACAAAACAAGCATGAAAAACAGGAATGATGAATCAACTGACACTAACTTTCGTTCTGCAAAATATATCAAAATTAATGACTAAAATCGGATTGAAACAAATAGTGATTCGCAATAGAATACACCACAAATTCAAATCTTAATAAAGAAACCTTTTAACAAAAAAACAGTTATTATAAATTCATAGCATGAAAAAATAACTTTACGTTTTCAATTACTTGCCTTTTGTCTAATTAAAATAATGCAAAATCAAATCTTAAGAAAGAACTATTTTAACAAAAACGAAAATTACAAAATAAAAATATGCATCACAAATTCAAATCTTATGAAAGAACTATTTTTAATAGCTTAAAAAACAGAACTGATTTACCAATACTCAAATCAGAACTTTAAAAGCAAATAGTAAAAAACTTTAAAGATACTTATCCTTTGTTGCAAAAACGATATTTCGTCGATTCGCGAGAATACTATAATGAATAAACATAAACGGGTAACTGGTTTTTTTTTTACCTTGCGTGGGTGAATTAAGTAAAAAATTAGCGAAATATTTGTTTACAAACCACCATGAAAAGTTGAAAATTTGCGCGCAAGTTGAATATCTTCACTTCGCTTCGCAATAATTCGGCATCACAGCAATGCAATTTATACTAAATATTAAAATATCGGTGGCTGATACATTGAAAATTTCTGTATATAGAAGAAAAACTGTTTCTGTAAATCGAAAAAATTTCTATACATCGAACAGAAATTTTCTCACAAAGAAATATTAATTTTAGAAAATTATGTTAAAATATGGACAAGTTTTCTGTTTTGTTTATACGGGTTATATGGAACATCTTTTACCGTTATAATACCGACAGACTTCCGGTATAATGCTTCGTCAAAGAAATCTTCAAAATTTCAACATTGTGTTTGAAGATGTTAATTAATGCTTAAAGTACAGTTTTTTAATGTTATGGCTTAAGGATACTTTGAAAATACTAAATTTTAAGTTCCAATTGTTGTAGCTCTGAATGTTTATTTAAAATAAAAGCCTCGTTTTGCGGAAAAAACTCAGATATCAATTTTAATTTGCAGCAAAGTTGCAGCAGTCTTGCTCTGCAACTGAACTTGACACGGCAAGACCCCAAGTTCATAACAAGTTTTCAGAAGCGACGAAGTCACCATGCGTCAAACTTGCTGTAAACTTGTCGCGTCAAGTTCATCGCAAACCAGTACCAAAAACAGAACGCACATACGAACCTTGTGGGTCTATTTTGGTATTCCCCGTTAGGTTGGGAGACGTGGCCTTTTCCCGCGGGTTAACAGGGGGAAAAGTGACGTCTCCCAACCCAACCGGGGATACCAGAATAGACCCGTTGGATTCGAACATTGGACAACTGAGTTACTAGCCTGTCGCTTTAACCACTACACCAGAGAGACCTCGATCGCCCCAGGTAGATTGCGCTAGGTCTTATTTTTTGATTGTCTTGATTTATTTTTTATAATTTTGAGAATATGATTTGAAGTCCAAGAGAGAGCGATTTGCGCTAATAAATGCGTTTTGCTAGGGGAATAAATTATGAAAATAGGGTTCAAAAGCAATTAGTTTTAAAAATATGGGACACAAAGCAAGTTATTATTTTCAATAAACATTGGCTGTTTTTTATATTTATATTATTTTTTAATTTTAATTTTGTTTATGAACGTTAAAATTTCAACAATAAGAAAAAGGCGATATATAGTTTTCTTTAAAGTGCGATTTCTATATTTAGTAAATGTTGGATGGAGAATTTTTCAAAAGTAATATTTTTTTATAAAAAGACCTAGTTAGTTTTTTGAAAAGACCATTGGTTTTTTGAATTAATAAAAAGGACAGTCTAGGAGATTTTATTAAAAATCGGGAGTTTTTTTAAAACAGAGACAAATAATCAAAACCAGATATATACAATAGTATTCAGGGCGTGGTGTGTAAGTGTGCCGTATCAACTTCACAGCAAACTTGTTTTGAAAATGGGTTGGTCGATTATGCTGTGTTACTTTCGAGAAATTTCACTGCAAACTTGCCGCGTCAAGTTTGTCATGACAGGATAATATACAGAAAAAATCACACTTGCTGCAAATGTGCATGCTATCTGAGGATGTCATAATTGGTCGTTATTGTTTTCGCCTTGTTTTGAGGTTAAATTTTTAACCAAACAATTTATATAATTACTGGCAGTTAAATTTTAATACAGTATCCAAATGGATTTGGCGATTGTTTAAATTGGAGGGTAACCTGAAAGCGAAGTGGATCCTGGGTACAAAAGTTCTGTGAACCCAAAATAGAAAACTCGTCCAGTACAGTGAAATAGAGCTCATGGATTTCGTTCATAAGATGGAATATAAATTAAATAAGAAAATAAAACTCTACTGAATGGAAATTCAAGGGAAGACAGGAAGGCTGCTTATGAAATAGCAATCAATACTTGCTGTTGTGTCATATGTTATTCCCAACTTTGTTCTACGAATCGTTTTCCTAACTTTGAGCGAGATTTTTACTTTAAATTCAGATTTCTAATAGTGAACATGGCCCTCTAAACGGAAATCAGTAAGTGTGAGGGAGAAGTTCAGCTTAATAAAAGATGCAGAAAGAGAGATGAAAAATTAAGACGGGGCATTAAAAGCATATGAATTTCGATAAATGTAGGAAATTGTCAGTAATCCGGATGATATCAGGCCAGAGGACTGCTGTCGGATTAACGAAAGAGCCGGATAAGTGGAGGTTCATTTAAAAAACACATTTTAATAGCAAAACCCATGTTTTTTACACAAAGCATTGCAAAATATGCAAATTTGTACAAAAATTATGCAATATTACAGGGTGTCCAATAGCTAATTTTTAAACCGCTATCGAGACATACATATAATTCCAATTGGAAAAAAATGCTTTAATTGGCGGAAATAATTATATTTTATGTTGTTTAAAGTCAATAATTATATTTCTGAAAAAGTTACAAAATTTTCCTTTTCATAAGGTGAACCGGTGCTATCAGTCATATTTTATGAAAAATTGATGATACCCTAAAACATACGATGAAAAAGGACCCACTGTTTTATGACTAAAATTGACCGAGTTATTGCTGTTTAACCTAAATGGGGGTCGTATGCAAATTTATTTTAAGGAGCATTTTGAAAAAGTAAATTGTTTGGAAAAATTTAAATATGTCATGGTAAATTTTTTAAAGGGTTATATATTCAATAGAAAAGTATAAAAGCTTGTTCAATAAAAAACATGATGTCACAGTTATCAATTGACTGTAAAATGATGCTTTCAAGGCGTTTTAATTTCTGTAATTTATTCTTTACCAGGTATATAGACATACAAAGTGTAAATAATAGTAACAAAAGTATTAACTCATAGACGCCTTTAAATTTAAAAACAATCACTCAACTGAAAAATGAGTTCTGCTTGTAAATGAAAATACAAAAAGAAATGCTGAAGGCGCGTTTACACCGGAGTTGTAAACACGTGTTTACATCAAAAGTTGACAATATTTCTAAAACAGCACTAATTTTTACTTTCTCGTATACGAAGTATACAAAGAGAAAGTATTGTAATCGTCAAAAAATTCGAACTCGAGATTTTCACGATTCTCCACGTTTTAGACCTCCCTGAGTCCGAAAAACACAATTTTGGAATTATGTCTGTGTGTCTGTCTGTGAACACGGTAACTCGAAAACTATTAGAGATAAAGGGATGAAATTTGGTATGTGAACTTGACACATAATTTGTAGGTTTCTATCAAATTTTGGACAAAATCCGTCAACGGGAAGTCTGTCTATTTGTCTGCCCGCGGTCATGTGAACACTATAACTCAGAAACTTGAATAGCTAGATGGATAAAATTTGGTACACAGTTTTATCATCATGAATGTAGGTCCGTATAAATTTTTGGGCCAAATCCGTCAAAGGGTTGACTGTCTGTCTGTATAATTTACTTTTGAAGAGAATCCGTTATCTCCACGCGCATGCATACTGGAAGAACGGAACGGAATTTCATTACGGAGTAGCGAATTACGTCAGTTTGTCCTTGAGCCGGTAAGAGAGGAAAATCGTTACGCATCTCTTTGTATTGCATTCTTTGCCTAGATATTTTTCAATCACTATAATGAAAAACCTTCTGGTAGTCATTGGATTCTGGGTAACAATAGGTTCGAATTTTTTTAGCCGCAAAGGGGAAGGGAAAACGGCACCTTTTTGGGGAAGTATACGAGAAAGTTTAGGGGAGAACACTCCCCACACTCTCGTGTTTTCATCAAATGCGGCATGTTTACAACAGAAAATTTGTTTTCCACTCAGAATGGAAAAATTTTTCGGTGTTGTAAACATTCCTCCTGCATTGCTTCCACAGGAATTTATTATTTCACGATTCCAGTACAGTTTAGATAAACAACTATACATTTTAAATACATATAATAAATATTTTTTGATAAGTTGATCTGCTTTTATCACTCGCTAATATAATTCATGGGGAAAGTAAGCGGAACACAACTTTTTCGAAAGCTTTGTCCTAAACCCAGGGGTGGCGGCAGAGTGGTGACCCGGGGGGGGCGTGGGGAATGCTGTATCCCCATAGGGGAAAAATGTTGTATCCCGTCGGGGAAAATATTGCTGCGGGGTATTCAACTGTAGTTGATAAATAATAATCTGGAGAGAATTTCAGACCAATTTCATTACACTCGTCCCCCAGTACAGTAGGACGTGCCCCCTGTAGGGGAGACAGTGCCCCTCTGTCGGGCAAACTCTAGCGCCATTCCTGCCTGAACCCATAATTTTATTATCGAACAAAAACACTTAATATGGAGCAAACTCATTCTTTTTTCCCATAATTTTATACAAAGTAGCCAATGTAGGCCTATTTGTTATTTTATATTTAGGAAAAATACATTCTTGCGTTATTAGAAATGATAGCTTTTGTCAATACTATTTCCTTATGAATTTATGGAAGTTTTTGCCCTCAGTGTTTGCTATTAAAATGTTTTCTGAATGGAATAATTTATAATCAAAATGGCTCAATAACAGCTTCCTGAAATAATATTCGAGACAATATTGTATGATCTAAGCTTTACGTCAAACATACTATCCAAACTTATTTTATTTCACAATGTTGAAAATAATAATCTGAATTTGCCAAAACAATATTTGTTAAGCATGTTAATGACTCAGCAGTAGTCGCTTTGCCAGGAAACTGAACCTTCTGCACTCGTGAAATATCTACACAATTCCTCGCGTATTTGTTTAGCGAGAATGGAAGATTTCTTTGGAACTGGTTTTAATCGCAATATTGTTCCCGTAGGCATTCCTTCTACCATCCTCTGACAAGTACCAAATTTTTAATTGCTATATCGTCAGAGTTGAATGTCCCTGATGGAGAATATGATGCACTGAATGAGAGACTTTTGCTTCGAAAGTTGTGCAAATGAACTCATGTCAACTTTTACACCATTTTCAGGCTGGAGTAGTAGAGGTTTTCTAAGAAATCTGGTCTTCACCGTCCAGACTATTCATGAAAACTCCTCTACGCCAATTATTACCACTACGCTAGCCACTCCTTCAAGCTGTTCACAACGTGCTACAATCCAATGGCAGAACAAGTCTATTCGGTAATGTGAAAAAGCTTTGATAAATAGTTAAAACAAAAGACGAATATGATGTGTTTGCGGAGCTCTATTTTAGCTTAGTTATAATAACGTCTCATTTTTTGGAGCAACACGGAGACAATTTTGGACTGATCTCGTCATTTTGAACCACGATCAGACGACGAGGAAAGCGCCTGATCTGGCACCCCCTCTCCAAACTTCCGCACCACACCAGCGGGAGGCCGTTTGGCCCCCGTAAGTGCGATTTGGGAAGGGGCGCACATACACGGCGTATTTACAGTGGAATCGATTTTGAACCTGGAGTCCTCTGGCCCCTGGGGCCGGGATCTTACCACAAGGCCACCGCGGCCCTGCCCCTTTCTAATAACGTAAATGCACTGATTTGCATGTTTTGGCAATAGCAAAACAGAGAATTAACCAGGTTTATTTGATCTGGGAATGACAAGTCTAAATAGATAAGGTAATCATTTACCATCTCATTCGCTGGATTCTAGCATGCCCGATACTGGTGCAACTACTTTTAGTGAAGCCTCATTCAATTACAACTATAGGCTTTCCGAAGACAGCAATTCACGTGACGTTACTAATGAGGTCAATGATTAAACTATCCTCTAGCAATACATAATATAAATTAACGAGAGATAATTAGCAGTAACGTTCAAATTGTAAAGAAGTTAGCAGTGGTTGGGCCAATGGGGGGACCGGAAGGACTAGGGCCCCCCTGTCGGGGATGCTGTGCCCTCCGTCGGGGAAAACTTTTGTGTGGGGTATTCAACTAGTTGATAAATAAAGAAAATTTGAGACCAATTTCATTACATTGGTCCCCTCGTACAGAACGCCGCCCCATGTCCCCGTGCCTGATGCCATTACGGCAACCGAACCGATTGAGTGGACATGGAACAATGTCCCCTAGTACAGCAGGTCGGCCCCCCCCCCCGTCGGATAAACCCTAACAACGCCACTCCTGGTAGTTAGAGAAACGTTGCTGATAACGTGATGTTCACACTGTGACGTTAAATAAAGTGACATTTGATTAGCCTTATTCCTGATATTACTTTATACCTAGTAATTTTTTTCTTTAATTTGGTGTGTTTAATTTAATGAATAAAATAAACGTATTTGAGTGTGCCTACTGATATTGACTTTACTTCCTTCCTGAAAAATATTTAGGTAATAATATTCTAAAATATTTTTGAAATGTACTTTTCATCATTTCATTAATATTTTCTCAAGATTGAAAATAATAAAAATTTAGTTGAGATCTAGCATTATTGAAGAACGATTTACCTCCTTAGAAATTTTATCTATCGAATCCCAAATAAGCAAAAAAAAAAACTAAATTATGAGGATGATGTTGTCAGCGAATTTGCTATAAAACAGGCAAGAAAAAAAAATCACGTATTGTAACGTTATTCTAGTAAGTCACAACTAAATTGTATTTTATAAGTTTATGAAGCAATTATTTTCAGTACTTGATTTATTACCGATGTTTTGTGTGATTGAAATATTAACCTTTAAAAAATAATTTAAGTATTTATAATTTCCATGTATTCTTAAAAATCCTTACTATATCAAACTAATCCTTACTATAGCAATGCAATAAATACCAAAATGAAATAAATTATTTTGTTGTGCAAAATTTGTTTCCAGGCACGCAAGTCGACTTTGTACCAAGCCCCGCTTTTCTTCGGGCCGGCATTGTTTGCCTTAATACGTGATAAATGAATTAATTACTTTTAATTATTATTAATAATAATTAAAAATATAAATTATTAATTTTTACTTAATTTTTGACTAATTAATTTATAGTTAATATCTTTGTTAAATTTTGTTAATTATAACCTTAATACGTGAATTATGTTCGAAATGAACTTGATAACATCAACTGTACAGCAACATAAGAATTCACTGACCAGCGTAATTTATCACAAAACTATAAACAATCTAATTTTAATATCCTTCTTTAACAGTTCAATGCTTTTTATAGAACTGCATTATCACACTTATAACGTTGTAGTCTCATAAAGCAGACTCACTTACATAATCGGTATTGCACTCCAATTACAGACAATAAAAAAACAGTTGACACTGATTTCCAAGACGCAAGGGTGAAAGAAATTTTCTTTCCTGTCTACCCTTAGTGGAAATGAGACGAACTCGGAACCAAAAGAAAATTTGGTTTCTGAAAAAAAACGGGAGACAACATCTCCATTTTCGGTCTCCGAACGGTCGTGCTTGAGGTTCCGCGCATGCTCCGATGGTGACGTCACGCGAGGTCGAGTGATGACGTAATGCTAAGAATGCCGCTCTTTGATCCGCGAACGATTTTTTTTAAAAAACGAGTCGGGTTGAAGTGGAATCCTGCGTAAAGTGCGCTCGCGATTCAATTTTCGAGTGGACAGTGACAAGTGCTTCGAGAGGCAGATCTTTTTTTCTGGTTCAGTTTAGAATGTTCTTGAATAGAGTCTTACTGCTACTAATTCTTCCTGTTCGAGCTCCATGGGGCTCTTTAAACGATCTAAAACACGGCACATGTTTGTAAAGCCTATACCAGCGGTTTCCAACTTTTATTTTAACTTGCACCCTTTGATACCCCTCCCACTGGCGAATCCAGGGGGGGCTATCGGGCTACAGCCCGCCCCCCCCCCCCGAAGCCAAGCCAGAATTCTTGATTTTATTTAACATCATTACAACGGTTTTTTCTTAATTTCCCTCATTTTAAAAAATAATAAAAACGTTTCAACATTACTTTCTGGCTTGACTGGCTCGAAAATTTTCCTACTTTTGTAGTCATTCCAGTTGTACTTGTAGCTTTGACGCTGTCGGGGACATTTTTTGGCTAGCTATTTTATTGTAATTTTTATTAAATTATAGAAAGTAGTGTATTGTTCTTTATAATTCTTATTATCAGTTGAGTCAAGTGTGTAAAGTTAAAGAGTTTTGGTTTACTTTTAGCCTTGAGGTTTTGATATTCATCACGACGATACAAAGTTTTTATGACCTCAGGCCCCAGACCCGAATCCTAGATTCGCCACTGCCCCCTCCAACCACCTTTGGCGCAAAGAAATTTCTATTAATAATGTTAAGAGCTCAGGCGTCGGAGACTCGAATTGATTTAATATCATTTACTCTATTTATTTTTGATTTTCTGTTTTCTTCCTTTTTTGTAACAGTATTAGCTCCACGCCCTAACAAATGAAAACAACATTGAGATAACTTTGCATTAATTATGATGAAAGCTAAAAATTATTCATCGTTGCTAATCGACTCTTAAAATGGAAGGCAATTTCAGTGCTATCCTTGAGCCTGTTTCATGAAGCTGGTGGTGAACGACAATGAAACTTACGAGAGTGTTCTCCTCTCAACTTTCTCGTGTACTTTGTGGAAAGCTTGGGAGTATCCTCCATTGTAGCCCATTGCAATAAAAAATAAAAATGGCAAATAGGAGAAAAAATCAAGGATATGAGAACCGAAAAGTTTCCACCCCTCAGAGGGGAGCTCCCCCCCCCCCTGAAACTTCGAAAGCGCCAAACCGTAAAATAGTCCAGTCGACGGGGAATTTAAATCGGGAAATATTTATGGCTAAGTTTTTATTGCTTTAATCACTTCATTTAGCGCCCAGTATGACTATCCAAAGTTCTCCCCTTCCGGCGAGGTGAGGGTCGGCTGTTGTGTGTGGGGGGGGAACTGAAATGAAGTGGAGTGTTTTGTTTATTTTTCCTAGATTGCTTCAAAACTACACATTCAATGTTAAAAATGGCTTGGATGAAAGTTATAGAGCATAAAATTCTACGTCGAATGAATACCAACTCTACATATTTTGTTGCAGTAGTTTAATTACAGACTCTTATCAAAGTTGCAATGATTTTCTAATTTTCAAAAAAAAAAAAAAAATCTTCATTCTTCGAAAAAGAGGGGGAAACTAGGGATACTTGACCCTACTTTTACTTTTTCTTATATTTCTCGAATATTTGAATTGTTATCATCGTAAAAAGATTTGTTTTTAAGAAGGATAAATGTACTTATGCTAAACTGATATTTCATTTAGTCATAAATTAAATATATTGCATGAAATCGCCTAGGGTCAAATATCCCTAACCATAGGAATACTTGACCCTATGGGTAGGGATACTTGACCCTACATGCAAAACGTACTTAAATTTTTTGATAATTTGTATGTTCGCGAAATTCAGATATTCGGTTATAACTACTGAATTGAAAACGTCTTTATTATCAAATAATATTAATGAAACTAATATTAAAAATTAAATAATATTGTTACAATAAAGCGCGGTTGTTATTAATACAATCTAGTTAAAAAAATTAAATTCTTTAAGTCATTACATTAAAGCTAGTTATTAAATTAAATTAGTTCAAAATTTAATAAACATTTAAAATATTGATTTAATTAAATGAAAAAATTACAGCAATAGAACTGGAAACCTAGTGTTGAAGAATTGCCAGTTTCGAAAAATTAAAAACAGAATAGCATCAAAACGAAAAAAAAAAAAAAAATCTAAAAAATGTTGTACAAATCAAGAAATTGAGAAGCTTAATAGACTTACTTGTTCGTCTTTCGTTTTCTGAATAAAAACTTATATGTGCAAATATTATGCCAGTGAACGTTTTTTGAATAAAAACTTATATGTGCAAATATTACGCCAGTGAACGTTTTCTGAATAAAAACTTATGTGTACAAATAATACGCCAGAGAACATTTTTTGAACCCTTTACTTTAACTCAACTGCTTACAAAAGCAGTGCTTCATAGATTCATGGTCTAAATCTTCCCCGAGTCCGAAAAAGTCGCTTTTGAAATTATGTCTATCCGTCAGTCCGTGAACAAGATAACTCGAAGACTCAACGAGCTAGAAGGGTGAGATGTGGTATTTGGCATTTACACCTAAATTCTAAATTCCTATCAAATTTTGGAAGAAATTTGTCAAAAGGAAGCCTGCCTGTCTGTCCATCTATGTGAACACAATTACTCTAAAAGGCAGCGAGGCCAGATGGATCAAATTTGGCATATGGCATTTTAGACTAACACTTATGGACGATTTTACTGCGCTTTTCCGAAGTTCCTTGGGCCGCGGTGGCCTAGTGGTAGGGCTTCGGCTTTGGCGCCGGAAGGCTCCAGGCTCAAAACCCGATTCCAATGAAGATCCGTCGTGTATGGGGCCTGCTGCACACTAAATCATACGTAGTGGCCAAATGCCCTCTCGTTAGTGTGGCGTGGAAGCTTGGAGAGAGGTTGCCAGCCCAGGCGTCACCCTCGTCATCTGACCGTGATTCAAAATTACGAGGTCCGTCCCAAAATAGCCCCCGTGTTGCTTCAAAACAGGACGCAAATATAACTAAACTAAACCGAAGTTCTTTGTTAGGTCATGACCTTCGTCCGAATAGGCGTCCTTTTTTATAATTAGTCTTCACAGCAAATCAATAAATGAAAATAAATTTTTTTCTATATACTTAATGCTAAGTAAAATGTAAACATTTCGCCCTCCATCTTTCACCTCACCCCTATTTTGGATAAATAAACTCCGCCTGGTGCATGCGCAAAAGCACGTAGGGTTTCCGTATATCAGAATGATCAGTATAAAGAGGGACATTCACCGCTGATCCACTCCGCGATTTCTGGAAAACGGGAAGGAAAAATCCTTCGTCAATGTGGAAACCCTATGAAATTTGGCGTAGAGAATTGGAAGTGTTGGAATTCCGAATAGTTTGAAATTAAATTGGAATGGGTGGATGGCCTTTTGACACTTCGCTGCGAGGGAGCGGGAAAACAAAGCCGCTGCCTAGATTGAGATCCCGCGAAGAGGCTAACGGGTCTATTCTGATACCCCCGGTTGGGGGGGGGGGGGTCACTTTTCCCGTTGTTAACGTGCGGAAAAAGTGACGTCTCCCAACCCAACCGGGGGTGCCAGAATAGACCCCTAAGTCATGTTGAAAGTAAACGCGGAAATCCCCCGTGTGGGTAAGGAGGAGTATGGGTTGGAGTAAGGCTGGGACTTTGAACCTTCTCAAACAAGGTGAACAAACTTTGGAACATCCGTGAATGACTTGCCTAAATTTTTCGATTGGAATGAGTGGAATACAAACCAGTTGTTGGGACAAATGGAATGGAGTACTGATGAATTCCCAGCTTAATATCATTAATTATTTTAATTACGCAATTTGCCAAGTGACATGCGACGACAAAGGAGTCTTCCCGTTTCCTCCGTCCCATAAATAGGTGGAAACATGATCATCGCCTAAATGTGAGCCGAGTGACTAAGATTAGAAACAAAATAACGCAATAAAGAGAAGACAACATAACTATTCACGCCATATGAATTTCTGTTTTTTGCGGTCATCGAGCATCCATTCCACTTCTTACTCCAGTGTTGTCGGCGCGCAGCTGGACAAACGAGCATCTGGAAGACTGGATTAGGCAAGTGGATCGAGAATGCGAGGCGGGCAGATGAGTCAATATTACGAGGAATATGACAGCGCACACGGCAACCACTGGCCAGGAGCAAGGCACGACAGAAAGAGTGAAAATATGGGCCGCGAACGTTCATTTTCTGGGAACTTCACAAGACGAAGCACGGATGAGTCTTCGCATAATACCTAACCTCATCTTAGGTTGGCTAGGTTAGATTACGTTTAGACTGGCAAAGTGCTTAACACATCCATCGCTATGACGGAATTAGATGCAAGCTCCAAGAAAGACAAAAGGTGACAGTGCTCGTTCTACACAATTATAAATCAATCAGAGGGAGTGGCAGGCCTCCCCAAAAGTTTCTGGCATACGAATAATGCAGGTAGGGGGGGAAATACATCGCGTGCCGGAAAACGTGCGGTATTCCCCAAGGTGAAGAAAACACTCGCTCCACTGTTCGCGCCTTTTGTGTGTGTGTCGCAGAATGAGGAAAAAACCTAATATGCAATTTCAACGCCATTTTTTAAACCGACTTAAACGAAAATTGGAGACAAATCTACATTTGGGGTTTCAAGACTACATACGAAATTTCATTTATCTAAGTAGTTTTGTTAAGAAGTTATGGCGTTCAAAAGTATGCGATTATACAGACCGACAGACGGTCAAGCCTTTGACGGATTTGACCCAAAATTTTATACGGACCTACATTTATGATGAAAAAATTGTATACCAAATTTTATCCATCTAGCTATTTAAGTTTTTGAGTTACAGTGTTCACATGACTGTGGACAGACAGACAGACTTCCCGTTCGTGGATTTTGTCCAAAATTTGATAGAAACCTACAAATCATGTTTAAAGACCACATACCAAATTTCATCCCCGTAGCTCTAGTTTTCGAGTTATCGTGTTCACAGACAGACATAATTCCAAAATTGTGTTTTTCGGACTAAGGGAGGTCTAAAACGTGGAGATCCGTCAAAATCTCCAGTTCGAATTTTTTGACGGTTACAATACTTTCCCTTTGTATACTTCGTATACGAGAAAGTAAAATGAAGCATGGTCATTGGTTAAATGCTGCAATTTCCAGTTCTAGAAACATATATCCAATTATCTGGCGAATATCTCTTATTCGGCATCGGCGAGGCGCCTCTGGTGCCAGATATGATATATTTTTCTGTAGTATTAAAACTTCACCCAATATCTCTGGAGATCGTAAAATTCGGAGTCTTTTAAGGTATCCGACTACGTTCGGAGGCCTTTTTTTTAAATAATGATATTTGAAGCAATATTTTTGTATTTTTATATGACAATTATGTTAAAACTTAATAAATCATAGAAAAAAGTTAAATGAATTAAATATATTTTAAAAAATTTGAAAAAACTTAGATTTTTTTGCACTAAATTTGACCTTTTTTCAAACACCCTCGTTCAAAAAGAAATGATCAGAATGATAAATCCTTTTGCATATATAATCCTTCAACTATTGGGTAGGTCCTGAAGCAAAAGTTTTGTAATGTATCTAAAAACATGTAAATTATAAGAGTTTTAGTGTGAAATCATGAATTTTTAAAGAATTGTGGCCTTTTTTCAAACCTTAAAAGATACATAACTTTTTAATGGAGCATTATTTCACTTATATTTTGGTTCATTACCTAGACAATATAATAAATAATGTGTATGCCAAATTTGAAACGGATATTTTAAGTTGAATTTTAGTTATCGTGTTTGAAAAGTGAAAATTTTGCAAAAAATCACATTTCGAGAAAAATGAGTTTAAAGTTTATGTTTTTAATTTACAAAGAGAAGAAAAAAGAATTTTTCTTCAATACTCCCCAGTTTTGTAGGCTAGTCCTTAGTGTTTGTCAGCTTAGCACATTTAAAAAAAATTCTGATTGGAATTCTTTTTTTAGTCGTTTTCTTGAGCCTTATGTGTCATTATCGTTTTCTATCATTCAGCCGCCATCGATAGATTTGAATATTGTTTTTCAGTCAAATAACTTTATAATGCCTATTAGTTGATCTAGAGATACTTATAGTGATTGATATTGATCATAAGTACAATTTATGTACTTTTCCTACGTTTATTATCAAAAATTACATCATTAACGGAGAATCCAGATACTGCAATGATTCAAAATTACCTAAATTTGCAACAACGTCATAGAAAACAAAGAAATTCACACTGAAAATCTTTCAAAATAATACCTGGTATATGTAAAATAGTATAAAACAAAAATAAACAATAAAATTTAAATACCTTAAGTAAAAAGAATGAAAAATGCTTCTTTATCGTATTATTTACCACTCCATTTTCAACTGTCAAGTTCTACTAAAATGTCTCTAATTTCACTTCTGATCATCTTAGATGTAAAATAAAAACTGTTTTGAAAACTAAAAACAATAGGCTTTCAGATAAGACATTAAAAAAAAATTATGATTTTCGGTCAAAAATGGGTTTTCGAACGTATGCGGATACCTTAAGATATACTGTATTTTAATTGAGTGAAGCCCGTTGCACACGTGCGTGTGCGTGTGCATCTAACGACACAAAATGTTAGAGAAGCGACGGATATCTCTGGAGATCGTAAAATTCGGAGTCTTTTAAGATATACTGTATTTAAATTGAGTGAAGCCCGTTGCACACGTGCGTGTGTGCGTGTGCATCTA
>BGPR01002878.1:44454-60553 GCA_013235015.1 Araneus ventricosus | reverse complement strand
GTTATTATTAATAATAAATGGATTTTTATGCGGTTATTATTAATAATGACCGGTTATTATTAATAATAAGAGCGGTTAGTATTAATAATAATCGAATAATCACATTGACCGTAACATATCCACCAACACAGTAGTATTACAGAGACACTCCACTCCCGAACTTTAAGCTCTGTAAGTCGTATTTTGTTTGATTCGGTACGACCAAGATAACCATCTGCACAGCAAGTTTTATTTGTTTCCGCTTATCAAAAGATAGATAATAATTTTTGTTGCGATTCTTACAGTTCTGGAGGAATAATAAATAATATCAGATTTGAAACTGCTTATCACGGAAATCTGAAATATGTAAGCTCCGTGACAGCAGCGTGGGCTTTTTGAAAACTAAGTTTTTAATTTTGTTTTGTACCTTGACAGCCGCTCTTCTTTAAATTTGAGAACCCAGAAAGAACTTCGTCAACTCAGATGCTCAATTTGCATTTTCAAACTTTTAATCATTAGACAAGTCCAGGTTAAAGAAGAAAATTTACCATCGGGCTGAAGAAGAAAATTTACTATAATTATTAAAAACGGTTCTACTCTCTATAGTTGTCTGCTGTCTATATCACTGTCATAGAGAGGCGTTATCTATAGAATGACCTGTATGTCAAGACTGTCGTCTCGAACGCTGGTTACTTGTCCCATACTCAGGCAGTCATGCCTTGATATCTCCTATATTTTTATGACATTAGCCATAATGAATATTCACCTGCGATTTTTATCAGTTATTCAAAAAAAGTAGACATCTTCGCCATACTCGACACTTTTTAAAATTATGTCAAAATACAAGCAAATTTTTTTAAAAAGACTGATATTTCACGAGGTTCTTGCTCTTCAAGTTATAATTAGCTAACTTGAAAACTGTTGTGTATTGTTGCGAAACTTTAATGCCGTTTCTCTATTATGTAAGTTTCATGGTTGAAAAGAGACATTTACAGGGGTTTTTATTGGATGCCGAGAAAGGCCTAGCCGATACTGCCTGACCCTGGCGACAAAATGAAGGTTCTCGAATATGCAAGAATTATGACTCTATCTCTATTAGGAACGAAGATATGGAGATTCTTCTGGAATATTCCACGTGACGTCAGGCCCTGTCGGGAAGACTACGAATACCGGGGTGCTGAAGCGTCTTTGGAATCTCTTTTGAGTCTTGTTCGAATTGCGCTTCGGTCAGCTGTTAGACGCTGTGCGCTATTGTAGTGCTATTTCTGTTCATATTAGTGATTTAATGTCCACTTGCTTTGCTAATTTGTGGAAGTGCTATTTTTCGTGTCACCTGTGATTCGAATTTTCTGGAATATTCGTGAAATAAAACGTCATTTTCAATTATCTAGCTTGATGGACTGCCTTCACCGTACACCAACCTGACGATTTTCGTAGCATTACATACTTTGGTTATCAAATCAAATAAATGAGCATACCATTTTGAAACTACTCAAAGGCTACTTTGTTATAGGCCTCTCAATGTTAAACTGCGATCAAATGACGAATGCAACATTTGAACCGGTAACCTTTTCCAATTTCCTACGGCATAACAACATAACGACGGTAGGTTTCACGTACACGAAGCCATACACACACGTGGAGATCATCACAGGAACTCTTTAAACCCTGTCCCAGAGCCGAGGCTTTACCACCGGGTCACGCCACCCCCATGGCTTGGTTTATGAAGTTGCTTATTAAGCTGGACATTCACGAGAAGTCAAGGCCATTCCATTTGGACCAAAGAGCGGTTTTTTCCCCCACCCATTCAAGTCGATAGATTCGGCAGGTCATTCACGGAGGCTCCAAAGTTTGTTTTGAGAACCCTTGTTTGAGAAGCTTCAAAGTCCCGGACTGACTCTCTCGCTCTTTCCCCCTCCCCAACGCTCTACACACACGGGTGATTGATCGCCGCCTCGAAGAATCAAAGTCCACTTTTTATGGCCTTCCATTTCATATTCCTCATTGACGGGATCTCACATTGACGAAAGGTTTTGCCTTCCCGTGTTCCAAAACTCGTGGAGTTGAACAGTAAGGCTACGGCCACATAAGCGGTTCTTCGCCGTTTTCTTGCGGCGGTCATTTCCCTCAGGGGCCGTATCCAAACCACCGTCGGTCACACGTGCGCTTTTTCTGACGAGATCTATCATTTCTTTCTAGTGGAACAGAGTGGCGAGTTCAAACAGTTGTTTGTGTGAAACATTTGATACATTAGAAATGTATAAATATAAGATTCATTGCATTTATCTCGTTCTTGAGAACGAAACGAAAGTGTTTATAATTTCATTAGAGTTTTGGTTTTTTTTCCCTGACATTCTTCCTCTTCAACTAAAAAAAATATTCATAGATAAATTATAGGTTCTTGAATATTTCTTTAAAGTAAGAAGGTAATCGAAAGAATTACTGTTTTAATTTGGACCATATTAATTCCTTTTACCATCAAAGCAATTTTTTTCGAATTAAGACACAATTAGCAACAAATGTGGCGTGTAGCTGCAAAAGTGGCCATCGCAAAATAAGGAACATTTTGAGAAAAGTGGATTTTCTGTCACATCTAGTCAAAATGGATTTGAAAAATAAACTGCATGCATTCGAAGAGTTTCGGAAATGTATTCTAGTTATCAATTCATGATGGTGAGATGTTAAGAGGGTCAAATGGACATATAATCTTTAAAGAAAACGTATTTTTGAGAAGTGGAGATGGTTACTTTTGCAGCTACACGCCACAAATATCTTATTTTAGTTATTCTAACCTCTAGTTTTGAAGCATCACGAGTACTATTTTGTGGCGTATTTCGTATTTTTGAACCGCGATCAGATGAAAAGGACAAAACAATCAATTTTTAAGAGAGTAATTATTAAAATTTGGTTGGAATTGGGAAAGGATTAATAAATACAATTATTTTAAACAATTTTACTTAAAAAGAAACAGAAAAATGTAAACATTTAACAAAAAAGCAATATAAAAGGACCGAAGAAGGAGTTGAATGATATGAAAATAAAAGAAATGAAATTGCCAATATTTCAGCTGAAATATTCACATCTGTGATATAAAACTGGAAAAAAACTATGAAAGTTCAGGAATTATAAGCCCACTATCCAAGTAGTATTCCTTGATATATTTATTTTAAATATCAAAAAATGCAGAACAGAACATAACACGGCCAGATTAAGTCTTGTATTAACCCTAAGGTAAGGCCCCTACCCCCTCCATAACTACCAAAGTCAGATTTTTCTATTGATTTTGATTTAATATCTATATAAGCAGTTTTTATATAAACATAGTTATGAAAATTGTATATGATATTTAATTGTTGGTCAGCTTCAAGAAAGTTAGTTTCATTATCTCGTGTTTAAAAAAATTTTAATTTAAAAATCATTTTTTTAACAAAACGGTAAAAAAGTAACAAAATTTGTTTTAGAACATTCCAAATGCTTATATACTAAGTTTGACAGGGGTGTTGACTCATGAGTCAATCCGTCAACTGTAAGAAAAAAGATTGACCACACATACCTGCAAGAGAAATTTAAAACATGAAAAAATTGTCAAGAATAGTGTTTTAAAATTTAAACGGCACTTAATTTTAATTTAACTACGTTCGAGTACACAGCCCTTGTAAAACAAATAAAAGTACAAAATTAAATAACCCTGAAAATGCCGGAAAAAATTTCGTGGCCTGAGGCCCCCAAAATTTGAGGGCCCCCCTAGACAGTTGCCTACTTGATAATCTGGACCTGAAACACACGAAAATATCAACAGAAACCACCATAAGCAGCAAAGCGATTATTTCCCGCGCCAGAAAAATATACCCGATCACATCGTTTTGCGACAGCCGCGAGAATGCACCCAGCGAAAGGAAGAAAACGAGGCGAATGTCAAGCGTGTGTCCACCCCTGCACTTCAGCATTTAGTCTATAATTCTTGTGCGGTTGACCTTCAAGCAGCGGCTGCAGGAAAACGCTCGAGTGGCCGTAGACTAAGATGTATACTGGGTTCTAAATGAGTGAAGCCCGTTGCACACATGCGTGCGTGTGCATATAGCGACTCAAAATGTTAGAGAAGCGATTAGCGGTATGAAGAACATTAATAGAAGTTGCATAGTGCACGCATATTGAGGTGGCGGGCAAGCAATTACCGACACTTTTGCTCAGCAATTTCCCCAGAAGTGTTAACCGTGTATACTTTGGTCGTTGCGAAATCTCCCTTTCCACCATTCGGGTTGAAAAGTGCATCTGAAGCACTTAACGAAAAGCTTTTATGCCGTTCTTTTAATATATCATTGCTAAAATTTTAATTAATCTCCTATTAGGTAACTCTAACATTAATTTAGAGGGGGAAAAGTTAGAGAAAATTATTTATTTTATGTTTTAAATACGAGGGAAAGTCCAAAAGATTGATAGTACATTTATTAACCATATAATGCATTAGGCATTGTCTAACTGGATGTGGACTTTTTTGAAGTAGTCCCCTCCGGGTTGTGTGCACTTGACAACAACGTGTTTGCCATTTCGGAAACGCATGCTGGGGCCCATATTTTGACAACTTCATTAGAACCGATTCTGCCTTCGTAAAAACAACCATTGAAGAGTCAAACTCTGGTACATACTAGTTCTGATTTCAACGGGAAAACAAAAAAAAGTCACACCGAGCTAGATTCGGATTGTATAGAGGGCGCGGCACACATTCAGTATTTTGTCGGACGATGTTGTCCCACAAAGGAGGAAACATGAAGACGTGCATTATTATGGTGAAAGTGTTAACTTGATAGGTGATTAATCGTTTTTGGTCGTTTCAGTGTTGTCACATGAATAAGTAGATGCTTTAAAATCTTTTTTTATAAATCCGACGAGAACTGATCATTGCATGAAAATGTATTTTGCCATCATCTTTATTTCAGCCGCGTGCTAAAAAATAAATTTATTCTCGATCCTTACTGGCTTGCTTACGTATGCTATAAATATCATATAATATGTTATTTAAAATCAATTAGAAACAAGATTGGTGAAAGCAGACTTCTACAAATAAATATCTTTTTTCATATGCGGAAGAAACGATGAATAATTCTCTGCTGCGGACATACCAGCGACCTCTTACCCAATGAATAATTTTTGCAAACGATAAACACGAGAATCTCTGTGGAATCTGCATTGCCCGGAAAATATTAATGCGTCTATCATACAAAATTATTATTCGACAGAAATTTTCGCTATCTAGCGTCCCTGATAGCTGTCGAGCAAATTTGCTATATTTCCACACTTGTTTATCGTGCCATCTCTATCATCATTTTTGGCCATTTGTCGCTATTGTTTCCGAATAAGTTGTATCAAAAATGTTTCCACCTGTGAAAAGAGCACGAATTAAAAATAAAAGGCCGGAGCGACACACGCCACTGCATGTCAATGGGAGAGTGACGTCACGGCCGTAAGCGAAGAACAGCTGCATATATGTGTGTGTGTGTGACGGACGTCCGAGCTACGGAGATGCTTCGTTTACGTTCGTCTTTTCAAAGAGTCTGTCACATATAAGGGGCTGTCCATAAATGATGTCACACTTTTTTTCAATATTTTTGACACCCCCCCATTTGTCACAAAGGTCACACTTTACCATACCCCCCTCCCCCCTTGTCACATGTCACGCTATATTACATAAACATATACTTGCAGTTCAGAAACAAAGCACTACGTCATATATCATCTATCAAATTTTATTTTTAAATTTTAACTATGTGTTTTCATGACATTTGTGAGAATAACAATGATAATGATTATATGTGTATTTATTTTGTATGAAATAAGATTAAGGTTTACAACAAAAAAATCTAATTAATATACAATAGGTAATAAAATATTAATATAAAAGGGGAATTGAAAACAGTAGTATTTTGGAAGTTGGCATATTTTGCTTTGAATCTTATCTTTACTTTATGAACACAAAATACTCTTAAACAGATTGAATTTAAAAAAAAAAAACGCCTCAATAAGATCAACTTATTTGTGCCATTACCAGTTCTACCACTCACCCAGGTGGAGTGACGTATCTTTTGTTGGACATTTCAAGGGTGTGAGAGGGGGAGGTTTTCTTAAAACGGTGAAGAATTTCTGCTGCTACCATATTCTCAGAAACTACCCTGAATGCATTTTTCGAAAAGAAAGGAATATAAGTGAGAAAAAAATCACATGAACGTTGTTTTAGCCCCGATTAAAAAAATACCCCCAAATTCTGGTAATTCCAAAATAACTTCAAAATTTAATCTGCTGATTTTAATTTTTTTTATTTTAACCAAAATGTGTGATGTCACACTTCTTGTTACCCCCTCCCTCCCCCTTGTCACAAACTGTCACAATTTTACGAACATCATCAACAACAAGCATGGCATCATTTGTGGACGGCCCCTAACAAGTGAGGAGGTCGGGGGGGGGGATAATAGGTCAAATAAAACTGTAGAGAGGTGGAAAAATATACACAGTAAGTATATCATTCAATTGGTCTCAACAAATTTGAGCGTCCTGTGCTAGAGTAATTGGAACACATTGCTTGCTTAAAATTTAAGTTAAAGGAAAAATTAAAAACATAATGGATGCATGACTTCCTCTCTTCTTTTTTTTTCTATTTAGTAAAGCTGTTCTTCTTTTTATTCTATTTAGTAAAGCTGTTCTTTTTTTTTTATTTTGTAAAACTGTTTTTTTTTTTTTTCTATTTAGTAAAGCTGTTCTTTTTATTCTATTTAGTACTTGTAATAAATGACGGCCTCACGTCCACCAACTTAATCAAACTAAAACTAACTCTATGTAGCCTTTTCAATCGATAAATCGAACAATATTTTTGTATCAGTTACTGAGAATGACTAACAAAACATTAAAAATCTTTGCTTTAGGGCATTTTGCTTTCAAAATATTTGCAAAGAGGTCATGTAAATATGTTCACATCAATAAACCGACTTTTGTATTTTGCGTATACACACTTCGGTGAGTATGATATTCAATGGATTTTGGGATGAAGACGAATTTTATTTTTTTTTATTCATATTTATTCTAACGCTTTTTCTCAATAAAAAATTTACTATGTAATTGTCCCAGAACATCCGTTAAAATCTTTCTTATACTGCAAGATTTATGAACAAAATTTGAAGCACCTATGCAACAAATACTAATAACTTGTGGAGAAAATTAGCTATCGTCGGTTTTTAAAAAGCGTCTGGTTCAACTGATATTCTCATTTTAATTAAAAAGCATTTCAGACGATAAAAGAATTTTGGGTACTGTAATTTTCTGTACAAAGTAGTTTTTTACATCAAAAATATTAGACATGAAAGTATTTTAATCCCGAGCAACGCCGGGCATAACAGCCAGTAATTTATAATCGATTTCCATAATTCGATGCACCAACCGAGCTTGGGATACACTGGTAAGGGGTTAATAACTTTTTTATTAACTTGGGATTTATTTATTTTTTCCAATTTTTTTAACCATTAGAAGAAATATGTATATATATAGACTTGAATATAGATTAAAATTTAGCGAAGTCTGTGTTAAAATTCTTTTTACCATTTTAATAGAGCTGTTCGAAGGAAAATTAGTGACAGACGATTGCTTTGTAACATCAAGCATGGATCGTTTATTGATTATAATGGGGACAGGAAAGTCATTTCTGTTCGTGATTTGTACCATCCGATTCTACTCGACTGAGTGTTAGGACAGAGAAAAGAAAAAAGCCCCGTCATTCGACTAGTTCCACTTCCTCGAGCAGAACGATTTTTCCCAGGATGCACTACCTGTTCTTTTTTTTTTTTTTTTGCTTTTGTTTCCGCGAGTATGTTTTTTATATTTCCTAATCAGGTTCTTGAATAAAAATTGTTTGTTGTTAAGAGCATCCATTAATTCACGCACAACCAGTGGCAGTCCGGATTTAGACGAATGTTTTTGTTTCTTTTTAATGCTACTTACGATTTGATAAGACTTTTATGGCTGTCAGATTAACGTCAAATCACCTGGGGAAGGATTTTAACCCGTCCCAGAGTGAACTTAAGAAAAAGAACATCTTCCGACAGTGTTTCAACAGCGACAAAAAGTTCATAGACATTTTTCGCAAATATTCCAATCTTAAAGTAATTTCTGTATGTTTCTGTTTATTTGTATAATTTCTGATAAAGATGCTACATTGAAGACTCGACTACTAAGCTGATTTTGTGTAAAAAGGAGGTATTTCACCATTTGAAACAATTTTGATTAAAATAATTAGACGCAAACATTAACAACTCCAAACCACCAATAAAATATTTTGGCAACATAATGAATTATGTTAAAAATGAAAATCGTCTTCAGTAATACTATGCTTTTCTCGTATTCCTTTTGCAAATAATAATTTAGTAAACAATTGCAGCAACAGTCTCAAGTTTTGTTGTTGGGAGGCTGCAACCAGAGCCGGCCCAAACAAAAGCGGGGCTCGGTGCGAAGTTGACTTGCGGGGCCTTGGAAAAATTTCGTCCAACAAAATAATTTATTGCTTTTTGATATTTATTTCATTTCACAATTTGGTTAAGTAAAGACAAAAAAATACATGCAAATAATAAATTATTTTATAAATTATATATTTTAATCACACAAAAAAATCGTTAATAAATCAGACAACAAAAATAATTGCTTCATATATAAAATTTGGTATTGAACTTACGAAAATAAGATTATAATATATGATTTTTGTTTCATTTTGTTATAAGTTTTATAGCATATACGTTGTTAATATCATTATGATTTAGATTTTCGGTTAATGCGGATTCAATAGATAAAATGACTAAGCAACTCAATTGTTCGTCTCTAATGCTAGATCTCAAGCAATTTTTAATCTTGGGGAAGATTTTTCTGCATATGCGAGAGTTATTGGTAAGGTCAATATAATTTTATGACAGAAGTAAAATTTGGATACAATTTAAATATATTATTTTTAAATAAGTATTGTAAATATTTGAAATATTTTGACCTGGAAGGTAAAACTTGAAGCCAAATTTTGATTTCGTTAAATAAATGAATGCAATTCATTTTCGTTTTGCGCAATTTGTCAGCGGCGGGGTCTTGTGTGCCCGCACCTTTCGAAACCCCCTCGCGCTGGCCCTGAATTCAAGCATTGCCTTCTAAATAAAAGATAAAATTCCTCCCATTATTTTTTGCAAGCTCATGTTGTAGAAATGTGTCCTGTCTTCCTGATTTTATGAGGATATAATAAAAATTGTTTAGTTTGAAAACTTTCAGTGATAAAATTAAAATTATAGAATGCGAAAATAGTTTCAATTCGAGTTTCAAAACATGAAAGCTGAAGAAACTTAAAATAACTTTCAACTTTGCAGTCAATTGAAAGAGAAAATACCCCCTTTCAATTTTTCTGTCGATTTATGATGTCAGCACATGCATTCAGTATTGAAATAAAATTTCATACTGTATGAATGGGATTTTCTAGTATTTCGGATTATCAAGTGAATTCTTAAAAGTTGAACTCATTATTTCTTCATATTTAAAAACAAGTTAAACTCCTTATTTCTTCAGTAAAAAAAAAGTTGAACTCATTATTTCTTCATATTAACAAACAATTATTTCTTCATATACAAAAAAATAAATAAATAAAACTAAAAAAAGATAATCGACTGATCACAAACTTATTTCCAATTATACACAACCTACTGATAGTTTCGGTTTTAGGATATTTAAATTGAATCAATCTTCAAAATACTTATTATATTTTAAAACTTATCCAAATAACTTTGATACATAGTTTCACAAAACAATGAAAGGTTCCAAATAAGTAACATTTTATAATGAAAAATGCCCAATGTAAAAGAGTAGAAAACACAAATTTTCGTTTGTTAATAAATTTTTTTTATATGAAATGTATACAATAATAACAAATAGCAAAAATATTGAAATACAAAAACAAAAGGGGAACTACATTGCTTTATAAATTGATAACTTGTTATAATATTAAAGTTTTCTTTTTGGAAATATAAAAGGAAAGTTTGTTTAATAAATAACTATAAAATAAAGACAAAAATTAATATACCTGAAATTTGTCTGCAAGAACAATTGCAGAATATTTTATTTTGCTGTACGGCTGATACTCTGAATGCGAACGAACTGTTCAATGAAAAATTAAGCTTCTGAGAAAACTCCTTGGGTTACCTACCCATCGTGTTTCACAGAATCCAATATTCAGATTCACTACTATTGATTAAACTCTGAGGAATCGATGTAACAGACTACCTTTTAACAAGTACGTACGATGAATTCATAGATGCTGGAAAACCACACTTTTGACAAGAAAATTGAGATAAATGCTTCATCATCGCTTAGCTGTCCTGCTAAATACAAGGGGAACAGATGTGTTCAATTTAGAACTAGATAAGCATAAAAGGCATTCCTCTAAAGGTGTTTCTTTAAGCTGCCCTGGGAAAGATTATCTGCTGGCCATTAGGGGAAGAGATGTGGATCCGCATAAAAGAATTACCCCCTGTATACCCTGAAAGTAATAGTCTCGTGAACAAGGAATGTATTGAATGTTATCACCTGCACTTTATCTTCAAATGACGGACATCCATTTTGAGGTGTTTTCTCCCTCCGCACCGAAAAGAGAGTGACCATATGATGCCTGGAGCAATCAAACCTGGTTTAGGACTGAACAATGTTATGTCTTTTTACCTTTTATTCTGCCCAAGAATCGGAAACACGTGGACCTCCAGGTAGCAAAGGGAATTGTTCGATTCTTATCCACTAGATTCACCAATTACTTTTCACTTTTTCGTATACAAAGAGAAAGTATTGTAATCGTCAAAAAAATTCGAACTCGAGATTTTGACGAAACTCCACGTTTTAGACCTTCCTGGGTGCGAAAAACACAATTTTGGAATTATGTCTGTCTGTGAACACGATAACTCGAAAACTATTAGAGATACAGGGCTGAAATTTGGTATGTGATCTTTACACATAATTTGTAGGTTTCTATCAAAGTTGGGACAAAATCCGTCGACGGTAAGTTTGTCTGTCCACGTTCATGTGAACTCTATAATTCAAAAACTTAAATAGCTGGATGGTTAAAATTTAGTACACAGTTTTTTTTTTTATCAGAAACGTAGGCCCGTATAAAATTTTGGGCCAAATCCGTCAAAGGGTTGAGCGTCTGTCGGTCTGTAAATCGCATACTTTAGAACGCCATAACTTCTTAACAAAGTTAGTTAGATAAATGAAATTTCGTATGCAGTCTTGAAACCCTAATTGTAGATTTGTCTCCAAATTTCGTTTAAATCAGTTCAAAAATGGCGTTGAAACGGTTTTTTCTCCATTCTACGCAGAAAAAAAAAAAAAATCTGCGAAAGCTGGAGCGAGTGTTTTCCCCACCTTTGGAAATATCGTTCGTTTTCCCTACCTTAGAGAATGCCGCACGTTTTCCGGCGCACGGTGTATCCCCCTCCCCCTTCTCGTGTTATTCGTAGGCGAGAAAGTTTTGGGGAGGCCACTCCTGCTGGTTTAACATATCTTTGAAGAAAATTTTCAAAACCAGAAAAAAATGCAATATACTTCTTTTTAGAAAAATTATTAATATTTTACGCCTTTTTTTACATAAAAGTTGGTTGAAAGAATTTTTTAAAAAGGATAAAAAAAATTTAATGAATTTTGCAAAATCCGCCAGCGGCGCTGGGCCTTTCAGAAGAACGGGGCCTTGTGCGGTCGCACCGTTCGCACCCCCCTCTGGCCGGCCCTGGCTGCAACTGTTAACCAACAATGTACTGCTTGTATGAACTTTCCTTGTATATTTTTAGTGTGTTTAAGTGTATATTTCGATTTCAATGTTACGCATTTGTATTCAGTTATATAAGTATGTAATGGTTTTTTAAAGCCTTTCTGTCAATAAAGGTTCCCATATACCTACCCAAATAATCATTTAGTAAACAATTGCAGCAACAGCCTCAAGTTCTGTTGTTGGGAGACAGCAACTGTTAACCAAATATGTACTGCTTGTATGAACTTTCCTTGTATATTTTTAATGTGTTTAAGTGTGTTTTAAATTAAGTTTTGATTTCAATGTTACGCGTTTGTATTTAGTTATATTAGTATGTAATGGTTTTTTAAAGCCTTTCTGTCAATAAAGGTTCACATATACCTACCCAACCGACAAAGAGCCGTCATGGCTCCAAGTTCGGGAGTATACTGTGGTGTTAAGTAATATTATGGAGACAGTGGCGAATCCAGTGGGGTGGCTATTGGGCTGCAGCCCCCCCGCCAGAGCTAGACCAGATTTTTTTATTTTATTTAAAATCACTACAGCTGTTTTTTCTTATTCTGCCTTTAAAAAAAGTAAAAACATTTCTTCCTGGTTTTTGACAGGCTCGAAAGTTTTCCCACTTTTGTACTCATTCCACTCATATTCGCAGCGTTGACAATGTCTAAAACATGTTTTTTGCTAGTTATTTCATTGTGTTTTTCTGTTAAATTATCGAAAATATTGTAGTGTTCTTTATGATTCTTATTGTCAGGTGAGGAAAGTCTGTAAAGTTAAAGTGTTTTGGTTTACATAAGCCATAAGATTTGACACTCGTCACGACGATACTAAACTTTCTATATCTCAGCCTCCCCCCCTCCCGACCCAAATCCTGGATTCGCCACTGTATGGAGTCATTTCGTGCTCACGTGATACACGTAAAATAAACCGAGTCAATTTAAATTTGGAGAAGTGTTTTAGTAATTCTTTATATTATAGCTGTTAAAAAAAGTACTTTTTTTATACGCCATGCATTTGAATGTTCTTTTACCTCCCCCTCCTCCTCCCCATTTACTGGTTGACACATGAGGATATTTGGATTAATAACAATACATACACAGGGTCGAGGGCTCACTCTTTCAGGGGTTAATAGTACCCTTGCATACGTTACGTAGCTGAAAAAGGATTTTCCGATGAATTTCACATGTAGGAGCTCCTCGGAATGTAAGCAATATCTCTAACAAAATTTTTATGATTTTTGAAAATTTCTAGCATATTTTCTCCTTAATCGTTATATATTCCGGTTCCTCCTGCCCTTAAAAGGCATCCCTGACTCACGATACACTCGGGAGACCCATTCCGATGTTGCTCCATCTTTCCGAGGAAACGCTCGTGCTTCATCACCGAAAGGAGCCCGGCTGCAAATCACTCCTTGCACGTGGCCCCAATTAGAACGACCTTGTCTGAGAGAACGAGTGAAGGCAATCGCGTATCAATTTTGGCTCGCCCTCAATGGCCCTCTCTGAGAGCCGTTTCTTGACCTTAACTTTCTCCCTTTGTCCATTTACAGGGATTCGATCGGTCATTACAATGCTGAAAAAGAAAACAATGATGGTCTTTTATTCCTTCAACAAGACCATCGTTTAAAAAAGGCTTTTTCAACTGCTTACCATCCGCGACCCCTTTTTATCACGGAAAATGTTCTGGGAGATTCTTAGCCAGTGGCGTAGCGAAGGTTAGTGGCATAAGGGGCTTAATAGCTGTCCCCAGTCGTCGTCAGTTTACCACCCGCGACCCCTTTTATCACAGAAAACGTTTTGGTCGATCCTTAGCAAGTGGCGTAGCGAAGGATTTATCTCGATCCAAGCAGACTTTTAGCTTCTCTACATTACTGAAATTTTTTTAGAAATGATACGCTATACAAGATGTTAGTAAAATACTTACCATACGCTGTGAAAGTTTTTTTTTGTTTAAAATATGAAATGCATAAGATATAAAATCACAATAGGGTAATATATTTTGAACGAGCTTCCGCAATCAGGATGTCCAACACTTCCTCTTTCGCATTTTTCTGGGAAAGTAGGGTCGTAATGGATCTTATTTAAATTTTTTTCTTGTTCGGATCCAACTCTGCCTGGAATAGATTCTGAAAATACAGAGAGCTAATGTTCCCATTGTTAGAATCTCCTTTAAAATTGATTATGTAGCATTATGAAAATTCATTTTCTTCCCTCTCGTATGTTAGCCTTTTTCAAGCTGAGGAGCAATAACCGAATGCTTCGTTTGATTTGAGAAATAAAAACCAATAAGTTTAAAAGATAAATCTGAAAATTATAGAGAAGATGTATGCTTTGTATTGGAAAATAAATGTAGGACTGGTACATAAAATTTCTATTCAATCTATTTGAAGATAAATTTTTCTATAATAAATTATTGAAGTTTGAAAAATGTGTGAAATTTGTAGATGACGAATAATTTGGCAACCTTTGCATGGAAAAATAGCTGTCCAAAACTATTTTTAGATTGTTTTGTTTTAGCATCTTTGGGGCCTGGGGCGTAGTACTTTTATTCGTTCCCCTCGTCCTAATAGGGCTTTAATAAGCCCCCGTCAGGTGCAACCGACCTGACAGGCAAACGAACGTTTTCTTTCCTCCCTCCTCTTCCAGCAAGGGTAGAAGCAACGCCTCCTATATCTAGATATAGGAGGCGTTGGTAGAAGTCTGTCCCTACTAGTAGTCTTTCTTTACCTGTTGTTTGGAACCCTCTTATTCAACAATCGTTGAACTGCAATTTAAATTATGAATTTTATTTATAAATATGTCTGAGTATTCAGCATATTTAATCTTCGTTAAATTCCATAAAATTATTCAAAAATTCAAGTTTAAAAAAGATTAGTTTGTGGAAAACCCTCATTGTTCTGTTTCCCTTAGAAAGAAGCGGAAACTTTGTTCACTGCAATGCCGATATCATTTTAAAACTTAATGGTATTCGACTAGAATTTTTATACAAGTTGTCCTACATATATGTCTTTGAATTTGTGAAAGAAAAATTACGCTATATCACGCACATGCGCAGTAATAAATTATTTACTACAAATACTCATATTTTCTTTAATATTCAAAGTATTTATTCCAAATTTTTACACAATGATTCTCTAACATATTGTCAATTTTTCTGTAAGTTTCGTATAATTTGGTGGAAAACTCAGCATGTTATAAACAAAGAACACGCGGAAAAGTTTGGGATTTTTTAAGAAAACCTTTATATCTTCCCGAATATTTGTGCTGTGTTTACGAAAATGCATGTAAACATTATGCACATCAAACATAACCATGATGATAGTTACATCGCGTTATCAGCTTTCTTTGAAACAGGATAGATCAAACTTCATTTTCACCTTCATTACTTTTTGGTGGCCCCCTTAATTGCCCTCGTAACCGAATCTTCACTGTAAAATGTGAGTTAGAGTCTATTATTTACATGGTAGAAGTTCAAAGGCAGTCGGTTTAGTCTTTCCGGAGAAATTCTAAAAAATGTGAAAATCCGAAAGTGTCCTAATACTTTTGATCAGATAGTGTACATATTCGATGAAAAAAAATTGAGCTTTTTAAAAGTAGCATTGCTATATATTAGTATTAAAGATCTATATTTTTTAAATTAATTCATTGTTTATCGATACTGCTTTGATTATCATGGAACACTGCATTTCACCAATGCATCATGATGCTACCAACTGCGATTTTCTCATATTTCTGACTTGAAGATTGTAAAAACTAAATACTAACAAACTGAGAGATTTAATGTCTATTTCTCGTAAGATTTATAATTTTCGCATAACTTTTATTCTGAAACTCGAGTTCTGCAACTCTGAGAAACAGAGGTGGCAAGATGTTCAGTTGAGATGGAAGTCTGGCCCAGACGTTTGAGCGAAACTCGCCTTCTTTGAGCTGTGAACAGTGAATGAGATGATCCCACATGGGTTTTATATTCGTAAGAGCCTTATTTAGTCCAGATGTGTTTAATTCATTCTTTAGACGATAGTCCAGTTGTGTATAGCAAATAAATATATCTTTTATTATCTTAGCTATGATTATGTGTGCCGTTAAAACTTAGCTCCAGGGATGCCACACGTGCAAAGTTGTTGAAATGGAAAATAGAATGTGCAGTGCTTGTAACAACAAATTAAATTCTCCTCTCGACTTTTCTGGTATACTAATACAATATGATGCGTTTTGTGATTCGTAATATAGTGAAGAAAACTGAGTATAGATTTCGGACATTTCCCATTGGCTGGCCGATTGCATCCCAAATTTGATACTAATGTGTAATTTTGGTGACAAG